>WBMW01003834.1:917903-973840 GCA_013396635.1 Penelope pileata | reverse complement strand
AAAAAAAAAGGAAAAAAAAATAAAGAAGGAATCTTTCCTCACGATCTGCCTCGTGAAGGCACCGGAGCGGTCTGGAAGGTTCCCTCGGGGCAGCGCCAGGTGCAGGCGACCGTTAGGACGACCCTTGGGGCGGGCGCCGCCCAGCGGGGCTCCTCGCGCCCAGGTGCACGCGCCGCGCGGCCGTTAGCGCACAGAGCACCTGTGGGGAAGGGACGGCTCTTCCCTCAGCACCTGCGGAGCTCGGGGCCTGTGGCACCGCGCATGGTACAATCGGTCCTGTAAAGACAACAGGATGCATCTGAACAGACCAATTAGTGTGATAATATTCCTTGTGAGATTTGGCGCAGCAGAGTTCTGGAGCTTTCCTCCTCTGGATTTCTTGCTGTTCTGGTCCCCTATCAGCCTCTCTAAATAATTATTTGCATGTGTTTTCTGCTGCGTGTTTCTGCAGATGCAGAGTTGTCAGTATTTCTCAAGGTGCAGCTTTTGAGCAAGATGTCAGCAAGACCAACATTCGGGTCAGGTCACAATTTCCATTGCAAACACTGATTTCCAGAACTTCACTACCCTTGAACAAGAGTAAGGTACAGCCCAGAGAAAAACAGCTACAGAGTTAAGCAGAGGCCCAGTTTCACACCTATTACCGCAGGATTTATGAACCAGTCAATAATCTGACCCTTTAAAAATCACATTTCCCAAGTGCAAAGCAAGGTGCACGATGTCTGCGGGCCGCAGACTGACCCAGCCCATGAAACCCCCCGAGATCACGGGTCTGCAGCCACCACACTTCAATCACACTAATGAAAGTTTGTTTTAAACGAAACGAGAAGAACCCCAAACCAGAAACCCTCATTTAATCACAGCAGCACCATATGCCCTTCCAACACCCAGGCACCCTGACCTCAACAACTGCTTTGCTTGCTGCCCAACACCCGGGCACCGGTGATGGATATGCAGTGCCTTACCATCCTCAGCTGGAAACTGCCCTAACACTTCTGCTTCCTGTCATGGTCTGTGTACTCTTCCAGTGTTTTAGCGATTGTGAAAGATCAGTGAAGAAAGATTACTTTTAAACTCTCTGAAAAGAGAAAAAGATGCACCAGGGAACTTGAAACTACAGTAAACCTAAGACCTACTCTGCAGTACAAAAGATCTCATGAGAAGGGGAAAAAGCTTTTCAATTGTGAAAAGTAATGACAGAGAGAGATGCCACTGTGACCACTGCTGAAAGAAATTTAAGGAAAAATGAGAAAATGTAAGTAGCCAGCTTTTGGGCAGCATTTCACTCCCAGGGTTCCATCCTAGCGGATCAATACAGTACTTACTGTCAGCACAGATCGTGAGTTACTGCCATTGCTGTTACAGTGGATATCTCCAATGTGTTTTTTTGATCTTTCCTTTTGAATTAAAATTGGTGTGCAAAGACTGTGGTCTGAGTTGAAAACAGGGACATAAAGCACTGCAGTGCTGTGGATCTCCAACACGTCAATTATGAACAAGGACCTTTTGCGCAGAGAGTTTCATCACGTCCAGGAGGCCAGGACTGGCCTAAGGGGCAGTCCCACCCTACCTACATGGCTCTTCCACTCCTTCTGTGATTCTAGCATCAGCACATTTGCCCATCAACATGCCATTAACTTTTTCGGTTTTTGGGGTAGGGGGGAAGGAGGGGGTTGAGTTTCCCCATAACGTGATATAAATTATAGAAAAAGCATGTGGAAGAAGAGTGGGAACTAGGCCCTATCTTTTAGCAATAGCACAGAAGTCAGTTGTGAAACTGCACTTTCCCATTACTCAAGGGCAGGAAGGAATTTGTTAAGGCAGCTGACACCTCGTTAGACTGCCTAATGTGGCTGGGAAGAAAAACTAGCAGTTTCAAACACTCAAGCCCATCTTCAAGAAATCCATCTGCTGAGGAATTTATTTGTCAGAGCTGGTAACACTGAGAAAGGCAGTTACCTGACAACCTATCAACATTTTTAATGATTCTTTGCGCCAGAAAGTAAAAATTACCCTACAGTTTAGTAGCTGAAGGATGTGTCTGTAAGAGTCCAAGCACAGTTCCTGTTACAATTAGTTTTAAGTTACTCTGTAATTAGTGAAATTATTTCAGAGACTATAGAAAATTTGCAACATGAATATTCTTGATCTGACTTCCTAATATACTTTCCTGAGACTGATTCTGTCTCCAAATAGGGCAGGTGGGTAATTAGAGCCTCATGCTAAGCAGGTGAAACAAGCCTGAGCTAATGAGGACATACTGGGGGTTGCTAGCTCTCCTGTATTTTCAAGAGGGCTATGCAATGAGATAGAAAAATACATTATTTGTAAAACGCGTGAAAGCTTTGTTGTGGTTGAAGTGCCATGATGTTCAAGCCACAAGCAGTTTTTCACATGAACAGTGTCTGAAACTTAGTGAATCCTGACCTTGACTGGGTTAGATGGCAACTACTGTCTCACAGGGAAAAGATCCAGTCTCTAAGTACATGAAGCTGTTCTCTCAGCTACCCAATTTCATCTCTTACTTTTGCCTGTCCTCAAGGTTATTCTGTTCCTCTTTATCATACTACAGTTCTTTTGCATCGTAACAATGTTTCCCAGCTGCATGCCACAGCAGGTTTCATTACCAAACTCTTCATTATTGCACAAAGGTCATTAATGAAAATATCACACGTTTGGCCCCAAGAAAATCCCTTTAAGATCTCTAGTGGTGAACTCCCTCTAGCCTAACAATTCCACTTAAAACACATCTTTTCACTTTCTACTATGGCAACTTCACCTTACGTCCTTAAATCCCAAGGCTTCATTATAATACCTGGTATATGATTTATCTTAATTTTCTAAGCACAGAATTAATAATGCATTGTAATGCTACAGTAAGAGACACTTGGAAAAAGATTTTGCAAAATGCAGCATGTAAATCCTAATGTAGCATGTAAGCAGGAAGAAGATGGTAAGACAATAATGCCTAAGACAATAATAATTTACCAGAGGAGTAAAAGGGAAAATATTTCAACTGTATCAAAAGCAGACAACAAGATAAACTGACCTGAAATACAGTGGTCTGAGTAAAAGCAACACACAGAAAGTGATTGCAACAACAACAAAGAGATTGCAAAATACTCTCGTTATTAATTTATCAGGAAATAATAAAGAAAATTATTGGGTTTTTATTACAAAGTAGATAACTCTGTGTAACACATTAAAATACACGAGTGGATATGGATCAATGAATTAGTCACCTGCATTAATCGAAAATAATTTTCATTATTATCCAAAATAAAAGACCTTCTTAGACATGCAATGCATGCCAACTAGCTAGCACGACCACCCACAGGTTTGGCCGTCTGAAGGAGGGAATATTCACCATCTGGAACATCCAAGGGAGGGAACATTTTTGGTCACTGCCTGGGTCTTGGAAATGCTGTGCAGTAGAGTTCTCACCAACAGGGTGAATCACTCTCCTGGTTTACCTGGGCCCCTAAAGCACAAAATGAGTACTTACTGCGTGACAAAATTATTCAAAGTACATGAAAAACCAAATTTATTTAATAGGTACTGTAAGTATGCAGGGGAGACTGAGTTCTTTATGCCATTTCCTGACACTGTTAGATCAGGATCTTCTTCCCTCCACTTTCCACTCTACCTTCTCCTCACTTGTTCACTCCTTCAGGGTTCCCAGTTACTGTGCAGAACTCATTTCCCCTCTCAACTCAAGAACTCCGTCACGTCCACCTTGGCATTAAGCTTTACTTGTGGCTTCTTGTGCCATATTGCCTTTTTTTAAATTATTGTTTTTTTTTCTGTTCCTTCTCTTCTGCTTTATTCTACACTATATTAGTAGCAGGTTAGATTAACAAAACACAGTTTTATTAGTTGTGTTAGTATTCACAGGGTCAGGTCTTCTTTCTAGAGTGTTCTCTAAAAGGTATCTGGCAAGTTTATTTGGGTCATCTTATCTCAAAAGCACTGCTTATGCTGGACAAAATATTAAATAACTGCATACAGCAGACTTAGATGTATGCAACACATTTACAGGAAGCTTTATTTCTTTTGCTATTCTGTGTATTGTCTGTATACACACATATGCACCTAAGAAAAAAACATTTGTCATTCCATAATAAAGAAAATTAGTAAAACATTATGAAGTAGAAAGAATACAGTCCTAATAAAAATTTTTTAAATATATGTTTATATATTGCTCAAAAATAATTTACAAGGATACTAAATGTTTAGCCAATAATTAGAGAGTACCAGGATTAAGACCGTGCATATTCATTATGATGTACATCTTTATTACATGCACACACTATTTCTTCTACATGATCCATTCTTATTCACATTTAAGACGGGTTGCTCTCCTACTGAGCTGCTATCTGCTATTTGATTTTGTTCTTATTTGCTCATTGGACAAAAGCCAGTTCTGTACTCAGCACACACTATTCCAGTATTGCTTTAAAGAAGAAGTATTGGTCTTCAGTGGGTATGAATCTTCCTCCCTCTCCTCTTACATACAAATGATTTCATAACAGATAGGGCATGTCTGTACCACGCAGTAGAGCGTAACAGAGTTAATTCCACCATACCAGTAACTGCACTGCAAACACAGCCCATGCTGCTCACTCTGGAAGGTAAACTAACCAAAGGCCGACTGAAACAGTACCACACCCCTACTAAACCCCTGGATGCCCCGCACAGCTAATTGTAGCTGACACGCTGTCCTGCTTGCAGTGCCAAACATAGCTGAGGTCTCTCCAGTGTGCTGCACTGAGATGGGGAGAGTTGATGGGTGCTTGGTTTTGAGCCTCACTGTTACAGGGAAGATGAGGCCTACAGAAAATTTCATGCCTTAAACTCTGTGAAAATGCACCAATTTTGATACCACTGACACCTACAAAGCAAAACTTTTTAGACAAAAACATTTTTTAAGGAAGATTAGAAATTAAATCAAATCCAATGTGCTTTAATTAAAGAAGTGGCTTAATCCAAATGGCATTTCCACTGGAAGGGGTGTTTTCAGCAGAGCTCTAGGACTAGAGAGAATTTTCTTGGTCTAAAACACAAAAAGACACTGGACAGTGGGTAAAACACTTAGTCTGAATCAGGACCCAGACATGATCCATTCTTATTCAAATTTAAGATGGATTGAGAACCCTCGATCAGCTATCAGACTTGATATTACATCCTACAGTATAAATCCTTTTTTTTTTTTTTCTGGTAAATCTACGAGATCTTCTTACTAATACAGTTCCTTAAAACACAGAACTTCTAGCTTAAATATCTGAAAGCCAATAGTAAATTAGACCTTCGTTGACATCTGACAGAAGGATCACATTAGCTTTTTCTCATTCCATTCAATGTTGATTAGTAGTGGCCACACATCAGGATTTTAACTCAGTCAGGCATGGCAAGTAACTATGACATTCAGTCGCATCTTTATCAGTGATATCTATATTTCATACAAGTGAACACAGTTATTAAAAATGCTTGAGTTTGTTTAAAAAAAGTAGTTAGGGAATGCTGTGTACATGCTTAATATATGTACTTTAAATTTTTATTATAATTGTTTATTAATACATATTAATAAGGTCCTAGATAATTATTAGTATATTTACACGTGTTACTACATTAGTATCATAAATATTTTAATTTATGAGTATAATATAGTCTAAAAATAGGTGCTGTGAGTGAAGGGTTGTAGTCAGTAGATCTCTGTATATGCTAAAAGTACTAAAGGTCAGCCTGTAGCATCCAGAAGATCCCGCTTACTAATTCATGCAGTGCTTCTCAGGCGTGCTGTA
Source organism: Penelope pileata (assembly GCA_013396635.1). Lineage (NCBI taxonomy): Eukaryota > Metazoa > Chordata > Aves > Galliformes > Cracidae > Penelope > Penelope pileata. The sequence continues at coordinate 968,039 of WBMW01003834.1, read as the reverse complement.
AGGATAACAGTAGCTTTTAGCTTCTTGGTATTCTGCAGTGGTGGAGAGCTTATTGGATTTTTCTCACTCATCTGTCATGCTCTAAGGGTTTCTAGATCATTAATGATCAATAGATCAGTTTATGAAAAGAATGATGATTCACAAAATTGAAAAATATGCGTTTCCTTGATGGGTCTATATATTATTCACAAATGAATCCACTATTTAACCCTCTCCTGGGTAATAAATATAGTATTTGAAGAGCACATTTTAGACTACTACAGATGCTAGCTTTGGCAATTCCATACCAACTGCAGTGCGTATTTGGTTTATTTGTCCAAACACTTTACAAATATGCCTCCTTTAAATGTATTGACTTTACTAAGATCCCGAGCTCTATTTAGACCTTTTGACTTCATTGTTTATTTAGTTACCAAAGCAGCCTCTGCAGTTACAAAGGCAAATATAGTCTCTGCTCAGTGTTCTGTAAGCTTGTAAATAAGCCCAAAAATGCAAGATCCAAGAACACAAGAGCCCTTATCAACACATTTGAAGCTACAATCTCTGCTTTATGTTCATGATCCCTTTTGCCCATCATCTGTGCTGCCTTTGTGCATGCAATAACGATAAGTACAGATATAGAGTTAGACCAACCAGGAAAGAAAAAGACATGGAATTAGTGAGTAACAGCCTAAGAGGCCAGATAGTCAACTGTGTATAGGAAGAAGAGCCACAACATCCCCACAGAAGAAAATACCCAGCTAAGGAATTGCTTTCCTTCATATGTTACATGTCTTACTCCTGTATATGCCACAGATGTCTTGTATATGCATGAATTCTCTCTTCATCCGTCCTTCCTTCCAGCTGCTTTGTCACCTCCTATGTATGGGAGACCTCCAAAACTCCTTTGTCTTCTGATCTACACACCACCCCATCCTTCTTCACCAACAAGACCCTGCCTCTTGCTCCCCTATCTGACCTGATTCCAGCCAGAAACATCATAATTCGTTTCCCTAGTGATTCCTGAAACCAAAAAAAAATTCTCTTGTTTCAGACTAATGAAAACAAAGCAGACAAAAGTCACCATGGGTGAGAATGCACAGCAGGTGCAAGTACATGATACAATAACCACAGTCACCTTGAACCACTTCAGATAACTGAAAGGATAACTGGAAAACTCACGTTTTTCTTATTTCTCATACGTTTCTCCAGCCATTTTTGTGGGCAGGACTGACTTTGGCAATTTTCCTACTTTTGTTTAAATAACTAAACTACAAATTTGAGCACCTTTTTCAAGGTGCTCCTCAAATTCATTCTTAGTCTTAATTTCCTTGTTACATCTGATCTAACATGAGTTATGGACTTTCCTGTTCTCTTCTAAAAGACAAACTTCCCCTTAATATATGCCAGTCCTTTCTTCATGACAATAACCTTAATTTTATATTGAGCCATAAGGCTTTTATTAGACCAGTTTTTTTTTTCCTTTTTCTTTTCCTTCCCCCCTAAATTTCAGCATAGAGTTTGTTTTGACTTCTAACATAATATTTTTAATAAGTATCTAGGCTGCCTCTAGGCTTCTTCCTTTTAGCTCCTCCTCTAATGCTTTTTCTTCCCTTTGACCCACTGCCTCATTAGTATGCAGATCCCTTCCTTCAAATTGACCGCTTGTGGTCTGGATTTACTTTGCTCAGATTCTCCTACTGCAGTGTTAAACCTAATTGCATTTTCATTGATATTACAGATCAGCTCTCCCAAACACTTCTTGAGCTGGCCCTGTGCACTAATCAGGACCAATGCCAGAACAGCATCTTTTCTTCTGGAATTGAAAGGTAGTTGTTCTGGAAAGTTGTTATTTACTACCTCCTAAAATTTACTTCTATGACCTGTCACAGATAAGGCATTTATTCTGTAGGTAGATGAAATACTCACTATTACTACCTGTCCTCAATTTGCAGGTCTTTTAAGTTTGCTTAACATCACTGATATCTATCCTATACCTATATCCTGATTGGAGGTGGGGGTAATAATATAATCCTAACACTGCATTTTTGTGATCAATTTGATTACTTCTATCCACAAGGTTTTCATACTGTTTTCTCTTTTTCCAGCAATAACTTTATTCTGTTTCTTTTCATTTCAGTCTCCACAAACAATGCCACTCCACCTCCTGAACATCTCATCCTGTAAATTTATGTAAAGTTGATAGCCTCAGAACATCACATCCACTGATTGCCCTCTTTCTGCAAGGTGCCTCAGCTGCCTGCCTGCCAGGCTTGTTGTATGAAGCCATCATTCCCATCTCATTTCTCAGGCTGCTAGCACTGGCAGAGAAGCACTGTAAGTTTTGCCCTTGGTCTGTTGCCAAGTAGATTGGACACATTGTCAAATGACATAAGGAGTCTGATTTGCTTTCCCACTTTTTGCTGTTATGCTGCTTTCTTCCCAGCCTTTTCAGCAACACACTGACCAGCATTAGCCATAACTGTTTCAGAGGTGAGAGCTGTCTGACCTTGGTACTCCTTTACATGTCAGCTTCCTCCCAGCTTTTAGCATTTTTCAGGTTTTCAGTCTGCTCCTTCCTAATCAAGGTTTCAAACCTTCCTTCCTGTTCCTCTTCTTCTGAAATGTTATCCAATTCCTCACATGTACATATTTTATCCTAACACCTAAACTAAATAATTTCTAACTGAATTTTACATTAATTTCCACTCATGAACGACAATTGATCAACATCTTCAAATCTCTTTCAAAGCAGACTAGACTGCTACCACAACAGAGAATTTCTAACATGTTGAAATTTTGTGAAAGATTATTAACAGGCAGCTGCCAGATCATTAGCAGGCAACTCAAGTATCCTATCTATCTACAGACAGTAACAGTAGCAACACTGCAATGGAAGCTCTAACTTATCATTTGTAACTCTATCATTTGTTTCCATCTTGCTTGTGAAAAATTTTAATGGGGAGAAGTGATTGTAATTAGTCCCATGAAGGCTTATCCATGCCAAGCTGGTACAGATAATGATTCAGAGAGGGAGAAATGGATGTGGGGCAGCTTCCAGAAGATGGGAAATAAAAGCAACCAGCTCCTGTTTGAAAAATTCAGATAAATATCAATAAAAAGAACAAATTCACTGGTCATTCACCCTCAGCTTATGGGAGACAAATGTATTCCAGCACATGTGTAGAAGATGCAATTCAAGTAATACAAAACAGAGCATCCCAGAAATGGTTCCTTAAGATGAGAGCAGATATATTTTACCTGCTGCAAAGGTTCTCATTTGGACCTTTGCTTCTGAAATTGCAGGCACTTAGAGCAAAGAGAGGAATCACTGTTAAAAGTATAGCATCTATACAAAGGCATACCACAAAGAGCAACAACTTGTAGCCAAGAGCAGTTCAACTTTAACACAGAAAATCCTATCTCTGCACCTCTTGAAAAAATTTGCTCCTCCTGTTACTAGAATAGGCCAGTTATTTTGCCCTTCTTCAGTTTTGAGTTATTCATCAAACCATATACAGTTGCATACATGATTTACAATGTGAAAAGTATATGGTAAGAAGCCTTAACAGAAGGTACACAGTTTGAAAATGTCCCACCAACTCCCAGAGCCACTGACTCATATAGTTAAGTGTCATGGGCTGGATGAACACTAGGAATGAGTAAATTCACATTCCAGATTTACACAATTGGCGTTGAAACATAAAAAGGATTTCCATAGCAGTCAGATCAGTGAAAACAGGCATGAGATAATCAGAGCTGGAGTTCTGAAAGACAGTGAAAGCAGAGAAATGTCATTAAGCCTGCATCACAGCTGGGCAAGGCAATGCTACCAGCTAAGAATCTGAATGAGGAAAGGGTAAACAAAACACTGATTGTGCTGTCTGGTGTGACAAGCACATTGCTAGTTGTAGGAATATGCCACAGGTTCCATGACAATTATAAGAACTATGATATTTACAACTTTGAAAGCAAATCTGCATCTTAATGCCATGGTTTGCATTCATGAGAGAAGGATAATTACAAAAAGTTTTGCAAGAAGGGACCTCAGCTGTTTAAGGGATTAGGTCATTAGGATTGATTGCATCCAATTTGACAATGTATTTGATAAGTGACATTTTCCAGGCCAATAACTGCCAGCAGTGCTGGGAGTTCTAAGCAATGGTGAATCCAAAGCCTACAGCTTCAGACTGATCAGTTTCAGAGAGCTCATTGTGCAAAAAAAAAATAAAAAAAAATGTGCTTACTGATCCATAAAATTAAAACAATAATCAGTGACCCTTCCCCTCAAGCACCACATTCTTAATGGAAAGAAGTAGCTTGGTGAATGTCACCTCTTACCTGTATAACCAGCATGAAAAAATGCATCATACTTCAACATCATGCCCCTACATCCTAAATGAAGGATTTTATTGGATGTATTCATATTGATTCAAAGAATGAAACTTATGCCTTGAGGAGCTTAATGAGTTCAAAGTTTCAATTTAGTTTTCAGTCCTTCTGCAATATCCATTCTAACCAAAATAAGCAACTCTTACTCACTCAAAATTAAGTCTTTCTAACCAGGTTTAGCAGTCTCATATATCCCTCAAAGTTTGCATGCTGTTTGTCCTGAAACTGTTAGTGACATAAGAAACACTGATAATTTCATACACTGGACATTTTCACATATTTCTTCCCAACATCCTTTGCTGAAGAGAATACCAAGTTTCTCCTGCAACACTGACAATTCTCCAGGCACAAGAGCTCATCAGCTCCTCCCTCTAAGCTCTAGTATTCATGTAGTTGGGCAGTGAGTTCGGGCCAGTGAAGCAGCCCACTCACTCAGCATTTTTCAGATTGCTGGTTACTCTGCAGAGCTGCTGTATTTAGCGCATTGTCTAATGCCAGCACAAAGAAAGCAACAGAATTAAGTGGTGGAGGCCAGTCTCTCCTCTCAGCAATAGCTCAGAGATAAGCTACGTTAAAGTGATGGGTCTTCACTACCTAAATGTTTAAGAGTCGCATCATCCAACAGCAAGACCTCAGTTCCTGAGCTCCTACCTGTGGCAATAATATCTTCAGACGTGACAAAAAAAGTGAAAGATTTTGTTTTAATGGCAACACAGATGGCAAAAGATGCAGCCCATACAGGTCTTCATGCAGCATGTACCAACTCTAGTGACTGCTCTCTATTTAGGCCTTCCCACAGTATCTCTGGTAACGCAGTTGCAAAGGCACACCAGCACCAGGCAGATTCTTTAAAATGAGCAGAACAGGGTTTCTTGCATTTGATCTGCCTGTGGGAGGGGAGCTGAAACTTGATGATCCTTGAGGTCCCTTCCCACCCAAGCCATTCAATGATTCTATGATCTTCAGTGAAAAGTAACAGGTATACAGTTCACTGCAAGGTGTGAAGAGAGCCAGTTTAGGACAGTCAGTAACAGAAAGGTGAAGTGAGGAAGCGGACAGAAGCGGGTTTAAAAACAATGCTCTCTAAAGAAGCACATTGATGTATGAAATGAGACACTGTGAATTCAAAATAATTTAGAATATTACCACAGATTGTTCATAGCTGGCTACTGAAATTTAGACAAAAAATTTATGCCTCTGTTTTTCAGAAGTGCAGAGAATCTTACTGCCATCCCTGGAAGTTTTTCTTTAAATAAGGACCAGAAGACTGAATTGGATATGGATGTCAAGTGAGGTTTGTGAACAAATACATGGGGTATGAGTCTATTGTACCCTAAGTTTTCCGGTTTGAGTTTGTTTTTTTCCTCTTCTATCTTGCATCATTCAACAGCGTACATCCAGAACACATTTTGAACCACTTAATTTTTTTTTTCCCCTCAATTCTACTTTCACATTACACAATAGACTCCATCCCAATGTTTTGAATGGCTGTCTAGATAAAGAAACTGCAGTCACTAAGCTCACTGGCTCCAAACAGTATGTAGACACATATTTGTCGAATAAAACAGTAGAGGCAATGGCAGAGGTAAATATTAGAGAAATGAATTATGTCAAATGCAAGGAAAGGAACAAAGGAAAAAAATTATGCACTTTATACTCATTTGTTCCTTTCACAGCGCTATTGCAAAAGTTATACAGAAGTTCTCATGATTTTTTTTTAAATCCTATGTACTCACAAAAGTTTTCATCCTGACCTGATGATAAATGATGACACATAAGATTAACTTATTTGCATGTGAAACCCTGTTGACCGATACATGTTACTTTTGGTTTTGCATTCTCTTTCCATGATGCTCAGCCAGGTCTCCCATAAATTCACCCATGCAAAAGAATAACTTCAATAAAGCCCCTGCACATCTGTCATTCTAATTAAGCGGCAATATGCAAGCGTAAGCTGATTTTGACAAAACTAGTAGACCAAAAAAATAAAATTTAACACCAAGTTCTCTATATTGTCTAAGGAAAAGATGACTAGCTTTAGAACAGATAGAACAATACATATGATTATTTCTGCTTGACTAAGCAAATTTATTTGTGTGAACAGAAGGAATCTGGCTGCGTTTGTTCTGTTTAAGTTAACCTGAAGGGGCCTTTCCTTTTCTGTACCTCTACTGTCAACTGTTAGCAAGCAAGCTCCAACAAGAACTTTGCTTTCCCACCATCGCCCCTCTGCTCCACTTCAGACCCTGACACTGTTCTTGAGCAGCTGCTAAGCGGACACAGCAAGTTTGCACAATACAGTCAACTCTACCAACTTCATTCAGATTACGTCACTGCTATTGGCTTTAAAAAAAAAAAAAATTACCTGCCACTACTTAAATCAATGGTTGTATAGCAGGGTACTTTAAGCATCACATCAGACAAAAAACTCAAGATGCTTCTAAGAAGTACTGTCTTGCTACTTTTGATCCAGAGAAAAGCATACAATCAAGGAATAGACATGAAAATCCCCAGGGTATGGTGGCAAGGCAACCTTCGCACTGAGGTAAAAATATTCTACGTAACTATCAAGAAATCTTGCACTGATTTTGCCAGTTTGGGGAATTAGAGTTTAAAAGGCCAATCACGGACTTTTCTTTAAAAATGTTTTACCCCGGACTACAGTGCAGCTGTTTTGTTAAAGAGAAGTGTAAAAACAAAGCAAGTTTAACATTAGATTAACAGATGAAAACTCTTCAGAAATATTCTCATTAAAGTTGCTCAGAGCACTAGAATCAGGTTTTGTGTTTTAAAAATTAAGTTACAAGGAAAGCTTCCTGCCTCTTACCATATCCTCAAGGATCTACAAAAACTGTTGTGGGTGGCTGTGTGTTGGCAAAGCAAGTGCCAACAAACTGCCTCCCCTCACAGAAGTGATTGATTTATCAGTTTAATGAGCTGTAAATTGAGAAAAATGTTCCCCAGCCCTTAACAGTGAACTGCAAGCAAATAATAGGCAACAAGCTCAGATGCAGAATTGAAAATGTAAGTACTTGTGAAATACAGCATATGTCACATTTTCCTTTCTGTCAGCAGCCCACAGAGAACCTGACCACTATGATTTCCAGCTACATGACACCATCTTTCAATTCTCATGACAGAGCCTTGTAACATTCATGTTGGGTGCCCTCGCTTTAGCCTGTAGGGAGCACCCACGTTGTTTTCACTACATTTTGTTCAATTTAAAGCAGAAAGGAGCCAGTAGAAAAAAGCTAAAAACAGAGCTACAATTCATTAAAACAAGAAAGAATCCTCCAGCCATATAGCTAAAATGAAATTGCTTGCACAGCAAGGAGACCCCTATGGATAACTCCTTGGTGCTTCTATATTTCCTGGAATTCAGAAAGCTACCAATGTCTAACTGTTTGAACAAGATATAAAGTGCTGTTAATATATTTAATTCTGCTACATTTCCCAGAAGAGTCTTTAAGCACTATTCTCCATCCTTCTGAATACACCACTGTCATACAGCTTGCCTCTCCCCCCCCAGCTTTGCGAGGCTCTGTTTCTGGCATATCATGCCATTTCTGTCTAGACTTTATCCTTCAGTCTTTCCATCCTTGCAAATCTAACAGGACATTGCTAGTTGACTCCTCTATACTGTGAAACAGAGAAAGCAAGCTACATTGGAAAAGGATGACGTTATTTAGCAGCCTGCAGCAGACAATTGCCAGCTACATGCAGGCTTGAGTCTGTATATAAGATATCTGTAATATAAGTAAAGGTTTTCAAGGGATAAATTCTGTTATTTTCGTGATTAATTATGGTTTTGTAAAACAACAGGTTTTCTCAGTAAAATCTCAAAAATTCGTCCACTACATCAGTATCTGAGATTTTACTTTTAATAGTCATTCGAAATGGACACCTCCAGGCATTTTGGAGACAGAAGTTGGGGCAAAGATGGTTTCAGTTTAGATCAATATTATGTTTTAGTTACCTGAAAATAGTTGGCTTGGATTTGATGCATTGTTGCTGTTGTTGCTCCAGGTTTGCTTCAACATTGAAGAAAATTGTTTTCTATTAAAAATTATAGTAGGTTTTCACTTAAATGTGGACAAGGGGAATTCCAAAACCAAAATAGCATCAAAATGTTAATTTCTTTTTTCCTGGTTGAAATAAATTTTATCATCTAAAAAGTTTAGTCTTTATTTGAAATAAAAGCATTTAGCTGAAAAATTTCCAGCTATTTCTAAGTCTTATGCAACTGGAACACTGGACCTTCACTAAATACTGAGATGTAGCAAGGAAAAGGCCAAATGCTTACTGAGATCCTGCAATACCTCAGTCATCAGTGAAGACTCTGCAGGTCTTCAAATCTTTTCTCAGGACCTGTGACTTGAGAAGCAAGTCAATCACATATACCACAGCCTCATCTGCAGCCCAGGAGAAATAAATGACATCAATCATATAGGATTGACCTCATAATATTCACTTTTTATTCTTCTGATTGCTTTTGTTTGTAAACCAGTGATTGCTCTCATTATCTGTTGTAGTAGCCAAGAACACAGCATGGTATGGCCTTTTCCCTGTCTCCTGCTACAAGCCAAGACCAAGGAAAGAGAGAAAGCCAGACCACAAAGAAGAATGATGAGATAGTGGCTTCACTCCACCAGCACATCACATCCAACAGCCTGCTTCAACTCGGGAATGCTTTTTAAAGACTGACTTTCATTCGTTCTTGCATACTCTGACCTCTTGAAGGTCTTCACTATGCTCAACTTTATCAAGTTCTGTTTTCACTATGATGTCAACTCTCTATCCCTTCCCACCACAATCTGTAGAAATTTATGCACAATATTTAATCACAAGTCTGAGCTCTGTACTCACCAAGAATAGAAGGCAGATAATACTGATCTGCCTCATAAGAACTTGGTTTTACTCTCAAAGAAGATCAAGCACTCTCTAAAATACAAGAGCTTGCCAAAACTCTGTGTTTATCAAAGTCTTCTATATTGAAAAGCCATCCAACATATTTGAGGAATGCTAGTGTTATTGACATGGCAATGCTTCTCTTTTCTGATACTCTAGGAGCATATGCATATTCGTTTTCTATCAAATTAAATGCACTGAATGTTTAATATGCATTAAATGTTAGTGAAGAAGCAAACAATTCTGAAATTTTACACGTTCTCTATTTCCCCTGCCTTTCTGTTCTTTGCTAGAATTGAATCAGCAGGCTGTGCCCTCAGCCTTTCTTTTCTAGAAAACAAAGCAAAATGTATTTTTATACAGTGAAGATAAATACGATCAACTTCAATGAGAAGACTATATCCCATGAAATTAAACTTGTTTACTTTCTTCAGTCTTTTAAATTATTGTAGCAACCTGAGACAGCAAATGATCTACCAAGCAGAGCCTCCAGACAAAAGCGGTACGTGCCCTAGCTTTACAGCAATACAGTCTGCATACGCCTGATGGCCTTGTCTACTGCTGACTCACAGGCCACACGCCACCTGACAGCAGTATATCAGTGTAGCTGGCATCAGCTTCTCTAGTTTCTCACACTTCTGCCTCAGGAGCATGATTAAAAGTAATTACTTGGTGAACTTGAAAGGAAGGAGAAACTTAATTCAGCTTGGAATGAATTTACTGTAAGTTTAGCAGTTTTTCAAAAAAAAAAAAAAAAACAGAAGTCATTTTCCTGAATCAACTTGCACACTGGCTAGACCATTAAAAACTAAGGATCTCATTTCATCTTGAAAAAAATCAAACTTACCGAGCCAAGTCAATAAATAATGCTGTTCGGTATGGTCAATAAATAACCAATTTAGTTCCTTTCCAAATCCATTTACAAGTAATCATGCAGACATCGAGCAGCTTTATATCTGGTACCTAATGGCTACATAATAACACATTTATTAGAGTTAATAATTCCTGTTATGCTAGTAAATGGACTAGCATGGTTCATCATCACCCCTAATAGTCTCTGTATGCACTAAAAGGGAGGCTGTCAGGGAGTGATTGGTATACAACATGAACATGGCTTCTTTAATGCACTGTTTCTCATCGCTGGGGAATAATGTTCAAACAGATGTCACAGGTCTGTCATGTCGTGTTCTGACAGATTCATTTTCCCAAGTTTTGTCTGAAGAGTGCAGTGACTGCAGCAATGGAAAATGGAGACAACTAGAAATATAAGGAAAAAAATATATATATTGTCCACACATATTTTATCCATCTTGACACTTTTCTGCCTTTTCTTTTCCCATAGCAATGTGCAAGGTTAGTTTTCATCTGTCTGTTAAAGCCTTCAGATCCTCCCCATACACTGACAGCCTTCAAACAATTCACTTTGCAGTTTGGGTTGGATAAGAAATTGTTTCCATTCCAAATGAGGTGCTTAGGACAGAAATGGAGCAGGAGAGAATAATTTCTTAACGCCCCTTTTGTGTTCCATGGACTTCAGCTGAGGCTTCCTCCTAGAGCCTGGTACAGACTTCATTAGCAGTGGCTTAACACTCTGTTTCTCAGAACCCCTTCATAGCCCTGGGAAACAGCTACAGCACAGCATACCCCAGCTACATCCCCATCTCAGCCTGCGCTATTTTGCTTGCACTGCCCCATGTTCCTCATGTCAGGGCTGCAAGTATAATTGCAAGTGTGAGCAATTATATCAGTTATCTTCTCCAGTCTTTGAAAAATAGCTACAGGCAAGGATATTTCTTAAGCCATTTCCACTCTGCCTTTAGGGGCCTGTTTATATCAGAGCTGATGATATGCATACAAATCCTCCTTGTTTTATTTTTAGAGAATGTTCCTTGGCATTGATTACATTCAGATCCTATTTTTCCCATACTGCTTGATAAAACTTCTGTAAAAGCACTAAGAAAGCCTCCCCACTTAAGCTTCTCTTCATATATCAAAGTGGAAAAAAAAAAAATTAAATGAAGTCACAGAAGTTTTCGGTGATTTAACTAGTATACTGAACGTAAAAAATCCAGATGGGAAGATTATTTTTGTCTGCTATTCCTGCTAGTTGTAGCTGTATAGACCTGAAGCAGATGACTAACAGGTCTTCATGTCATCAGTGCAGAACATCAGCAATATCCTGGACGCAGGCTGCTCTAGCCACAAGTGGCCACTGCTGCGAGCAAGGGAAGTGACTCACTGTCCTGCTGCTGCCTTGTAGAACCACCCTGGGTGATTGTGAAGGGAATTATCATATTTTTACTGACAAGGCATACAGAAGATATGAGAAAGAGACAATACTGCATCAATGTCAATAGCAATAGAAATTACTTGCTTAATCTGCCAGTAGCCTGAGGTAAAGAATGTCACTGAAAGCTTACCTTCATAATATTGCATTTGCAGGCAAAGCCTTGTCAGATGACAGTCTCATTTGCGGTTTCATATCTCTAATCTATCACTGAAGAAAAGTTTTATTAAAAGTAACTGACAATATCACTCCCTTCCTTGTCATCATCTTAGCCTGAATCCCAATCCGTTACAAACATACTGAAATCATCCAAGTTGGGATAGCTTTTTTTCTGAGGAAAAAAGCTATACTCATTCACATCCTGCTTGACTAGGTCACAGTGAGGGGCTGCAGCAGGGGGATAAGCACAGACCTGCTCTGTATCCAGCCCACTGCTCAGCACTGCGCTCTGTCCTCCCGCTCATCCCAGCACCCATCAATTTATGGTCCAGTGGCAGTGGCACAATCACAGGCCATCCACGAGCACCGGCTGCCAATGCGCTCCCTGGGCACCCAGACAATTGCCCAGATGGGCTTTGGTATGGGCCTGGCTTGTTTCCTCCCATCCAGACAGGCTTGAGATGCAATAATGAACAAAGGATAAGAAATTCAATGGGAAGAGACATCTCTTGATATTCATTCCTGTCTTGGGAAGGCGAAGAGTAGGAAATGTTCCCTGTTTTTTTTGTGGTTTTTTTTTCCTCTTTTTTTTTTTTTTTTTTTTTTTTTTTTTTTTTTTAAATTCTGGTTAAAGCAGAAATGGATTTTGGATTCATCTTTGTAAGTCAATGTCATTAGTATAGAGCAGCAAACCAGTTTTCCTAGGGCAAGACAGGATTTTGCACTCACTACTTAAGCTAACTTGATTTTTGAGCTAAATGCTGCTAAGCTGAACTGATTTTGGTCAAAGTTCTGCCTGAGTGAACAATGCTGAAGTTGAACAAGCCCTCATTTTATACATAATATTTATTTGAAGCTACCTTTTCATAAATTAGCAGTGGTTAAGTATCAAAAACTTTTAAATAAAACCAGTCATGTTAGCAAAGCATTAATAGAGAGAACAGCTGAACGAGGAAGAATTACAAGCAGCGTATGACAGACAAGGTCTTCTCCGTATCTACAACTTCTGTGATGTGATATTAAGATGGTGACTTATGTGTCTAGCAAGTATTTTAAATAAAGCACTCCATTTTTCTTTAGAGAATAATGCTTCTTAAAGATGATTCCAGAGTGTCTCACCAGCAACATGTTTATGAGCTGAATTAATTTCTGCTGAATTTAACAAATAGTCATCAGTCACTCAAAATATGTCCCTCCCAGAGAATCAAACAGCCAGGGAAACTTCACATAACTCTACAATTTATATGCTGAAAATATGTATTAAATAATTCAAACCAATTCTAGAATGTTTTAGGCCATAAAGTCTGCTTTCAGCTATTGTAGATCATTGGCTCTGCTTTACCAGAAACATTGTTTTACAGGTTTATAACTCAGCTATAGAAATGTGCTCTAGGCTAAGGCTCAGTATTGAAAGGTCTCAGCTAAAGGGTAATTTTTTCATTACAACTTTAATCTCCTTTGTTTAGCTATGTAAGATTGTAGGCGTTTTAAAAAAAAAAAAACTCCTTCCACTGTAGGATTTTACTAGTGCCAGGGATTGATTTATACTCCGAAATTGCAAGCAAGAGAAACTTAATTCAGATTTTGAGAAAGCAAATGTTGGAACTATATGTTTTACATGGACGAGATCTTACAATTTTAAGATAATGTGCTAGAATACATTTTTTAAAGAGTTGTCACTTACTGTGAACTTTATACCCCACAAAAGGGTTCAATATATTACACGTATTGTTGTTACCTACTGGGAGATCTGTGACAGAATGCTGCATCAATCCATCTCAGCATGTTAACGGTTAAGAGTTCTTCAAGGCCTGGAAAACGACCAGGTGAAGTTGTTCAGTCCATTCGTTCCAGCCAACACAAAGAGAGGAGGTTTTTTTGATCTTAATATACAAACACACACAGACCAAGCCCATGCAGCTAGTCTAAAAAGGTATGTCAGCTACCAAGAAGTACGCTCAGGGACAAAGCAAAAGATACTTCAATAACAGATAAAACGCAAAGTTATCAGGAAGGTTAAGTAACTCTTGAAGCAACTTGCTTATGACTGTCTTTCAAGTCAAGACTTTGTTCTTCATAAATAGGCTTACCCAAAGCTTGCACAGAAGTTAAATACTTGACAGAGGCAATAATAGTTAAGGATCTCCGGCCCGCATTACAAGTCAAGCTAGACAACTTCAACAGCCCCTGGTGACCTTGAAGTCTGTAAAACTATTAAGAACTGGGAAGCATAAACAGAGAAACAACTTTGAGAAAAGTGCTTTGCATACAGATCTACGTTCAGAACGAAACCAGACGACACTTCAAAAGAATCAGAATCATCTCTTGAGATTCAATCTAGTACTGTGTATAAAGCTCCACCTCTGCAAACATACACGATTTTTTCCATCTTGCAGGCAACCACTTTTAAAAATATTTTGCTGAACTTAAGTGGGAAGGAGCCAGTCAGGCTGAAACACCTGCAGACCTCCCTGTGAGTCTTGTTTGGGCAAGGTGGAAACTAATTTCACATTCTGACTTTCAGCTCAGTGATCATCACTGAAGACAGATTTATAACAGGCAAAGTTCAGCAACTTGAGCTCAGTTCTACATTTAACTATTTGGCTCATAAAAGCTAAATAGCTGTAAATAGCCATATAGAAAATAAAGTAAGAATAGAATTAAGTTATATGAAACTACTGTATAAGTACTGCTTTTTTGTGGTGGTTTTTTTTTTTTTTTTTTCATTTCTTTGTTTGTGGGTTGTTTTTGTTTGTTTTGTTTGTTTGTAGAAGGGATATAGCTGGGAAAAGCAGACATGCCAAGAGGGAGAAATTACTGGCTGCTGCTACCTTTCTAGACAGAGTGAAGCTATACTGATGTTTTCAACCAACCCTCAGGATGCCTTGCAGCCTACCATACATGATCATAATTTAAGCATTCACTAAAAATACAGAATGGCAACACGGTTCCGTACATCCAGCTTTGCCTAATTTTGACTGATAGCTCTCATCAGTCCAGCTCAGAGCAGCAAACCAATCCATTGCAGGAAATCTGGATGGACAATTCATGACCCAGATGACAACAGTGGTGTCAAGGTCTTTGGGCAGAGGATTTGCTTTATCTTGACCAGTTAAAAAATTGGTCAAACGAGTTTTGCAGATGTACATGTGGGGTTGCTTCCACAAATAGGAGTGTCAGATGACACTGGGCAAACCTCCTCAACACGATTAAAGAAACTCAGCTCCAAAGAAAGGAGGAAGAGGAAACATTCCTCATTTGTTTATTCCTCATCTGTTGTTTCTGTACGTTGTATCAGGACCATGCTCTAAACCCCCCTGTTACTAAGCCTTTTTCTTCTCAGTGAGTAGGGCATGATTTTAATAAATGGGATGAAGTTACAGTTCAGTCAAAGCAGCTCAGCCCCTTCATGGGCGAGAAGCATCTATCCAGTTATCCTTCAGAGGGCATTTTGCAGCCACTCCTCTCACAATAGGGCTAAAATGATGGTGCACAGACTAAAACGCCCTTTCTGCTTTGAATTAAGCAGAACTGAATTGTTCCTGAATTTCATAAGCAATGCAATACAAGTACAGGCTCTATTTGTACTAATGTGAACAGACCCACACAAATAAGTATAAATGAGTCATAGGAGAGACTCAAGGACCTAGGAGACAGTAATAGCGTATCTAATTTTGGAAAGGCTTGATGACTTGTATCCCTTCTTTCAATGCCAATGGAAATAATGAAAGTTAACACCACGTGTACCAATGGTTCCTGGCAGTTTTGACCTTTAAAAGAAAGAACCTGGATTTACAAGATTCACTGCAAGCACATCTCACAACAGCAAGCTTCTGACTTTCAGACTCACTAAGATTTACTGGAATACTCCAGCCAATACAGTAATATTTTAACACCCACAAGAAGTGAAGTTTTTCTAAAAAACATCTTTTCCCGCATTTTTTTTTAAATAAAACAACTCCCAAGACCATTTTCTGCCTTTTAAATCATGTTAACTAACATGATGTAAAATTGCAGCATTCTTCTCATAAGACACATTAGCATTACATATTGAAATCTAATACTAAGGCCTTTTCAGTTGTACATCTTGTACAAATACAAACATGAAGCAAACGTGGACTGCCTGATAATAAAGTACAGTGCCATTAGTAACTCCTGCAGAACTAATTTAAGCACTTAGCCAATAATTTGTTTCCTTTTGAATGCACTTGTCTTATGAATAAAACTCACCTGAGCAACAGCTGTAGATATTTCTGTATCATAAGTTTATTGAAGAGACATGTTCTGCTCACTCACACCACACTTCTCCCATCCTGAGCACTTACAGGTTAGCAGTACTTAAGGCACAGTTCTTACAATCCTTAACCTTACAGCTAAGCATTTACATTTCAGACACAGCCAAGCAACTTTTCCTGCAACCATGCACTTTGAAGTATTACTGTGGCTTCTAAATGTGAGAATAAGGGTTAAAAATAAATACTGGGGACATCCCACTTGTAAAATGGGACATCAGCTATCTCCACAGATCTGAAGGGCATTTGTAGACAGAAAAGAGCAAGGTTTTATTTGGAAACCAGTTGTTATACATGCATAGGCATACAGGATGCTGATTTCCTTTTACAATCAATACAAATAAACTAGGTCTGGACTACATAAGTGATGCAGCATATTGAACCAGACTCCTTGGTGGCAGTTTCAGAATTTCTCTCCCCTTCCCTTTACTTATTTTTTCCTTTAAAAACCAAAAAACTACTGTTTTAGCTTTCCTCGCTTTTTCTCTGAACTGTTTGGGACCTGAAGACTAAGAGATGCTTTCTCCTTTCTCTTCTCTTCCTGCAATATCCCTTGAATACCATGCTTTTTCTTGACATGTGCAGCCATGATGGGAAGTGGATTAATTAAAAAGTGACATTCCTCTTTTCTGCCTGCACATAAGTTCCCATTCTGGTTCCTCAAGACAAACAGTTGGACAGCTATAATCAAACTCAATACACTGTACTGTTCTTTCTCTTTTCTGTTCTTTGTCAATGCTTACCATATATCTGATGCAGCAAATCCTGGGCACTGGCTCCTAACATTCAGAGATTACCTGAAAATCCTGCCTTGTTGCACTGTACCCAGAATGCTTTTCCCAGTGCCATTTACTCACAGTATTCTGTGATCCAACAGAAAGTTCTCCACACATTTCCTTTGAGTGGGGAGAAAATCTTTTGTTAAAAACAAAAGCTTAACTTTTTGCTGTGACACTGCTCTGCTGAAATTTTTTCTGCCCACATAATATATCACTGCTATGTTTTATTTACAACAGAATTTGTTCCAAAGATCAGTGATTAAAATTTGCGGTAGGCTAAAGAACCATAAATATTCAGATCTCCCCCAACTAGCTTTTTCAAGGTGTTATATAGACAAAATTTGATTAAAAAGCAACTTGAACAAAGTGTAGCTTGAACAGTACAGAAAGCTTATGAAGCCCATCGTCTGTTCAGTTACACTAACAGCAATGCATTGCATATTTCCGTATGTCTAAATTTGCCTCCAGATGCTGTCAAACTTCACTTTCCTTCCAGTTAAATACGCTTTCACAGTCAGAGCTGAAAGAACTCCTAGTACAGCATGTAGCCTCTGGACTCCCGAGCCAGCAGGAGGTCTCGCAGTGACTTGAATATGCTTTAAACTGTACCTTATAAAAGACTGTTGAAAGATGACTTTTCTTTTCCCAGTGACTTACAAAGGAATTTTTCTTTAAGCCTCATTTCTTTAAAACAGACACGTCTGACTTCAGACAGGCAGGAAGTCTGAGGGAATTCAGTGTTAATACTGCATTCAGAATCCAATACATATTTAAGCACTTTTCCAAAAAGGTAGGTCCAGTAGTACCCTGCTCATGTTTCTAGAAGTTACTTGCACGTCCCTGCAAAGTTGTGATCTAAAAGAGTTAAACACCAAAATTCCTCTCCTTTATTTTCCTTTAGGGCTGCATCTCTGCTGATACCACCAACCATTAACAGCAGTGGCAGTCACGCAAAATTGTCTTAAAGATCTTCTGGACACGGTGGTAGTGTTCTCCTGCACCATTTTCTAACTGTATAAAAACAACTGATGCTGGTTCAGCAGAAATAGTTCATCCTGGTATAAGATACTTCTTCAGCAAAAGACAAAGTGTAACTTAAAATCAAAATCTTAGTAGTAAGAAAAATTCTGAATGCTAAATGCCTTAAGGCAATATTTGAAGGATGATCACACACCCCAAAAGTTCCAAAGCTACAGAGCATAGCATGTTGTAAAGGTCAGAAGAGACCTGAGTTTTCAGAAGCAGCATGCTAGATACCAGTCACTACACCAGCTTTGGGATATCAGGAAATCATCGTTATGAGGTTCTGTAGCTATTTTCCTAACTCACCTCACCTGCAGTACAAAAACTGCAGGATAATTTGGATCCAATGTCTGCTTCTAAAGCTTAATTGGAAGAACTAAGAACATGCTGGCTTCTAACCAGCAAAATGTACAATAAGCACAGTCCTACCTCTGCCACAGAAACCCAATGTTTTATTGAATCAGACCTCGAGTTAACAATCCGAGTCCAACTTTGTTCAGGGAGTTACAGTAATGATAAAGTTTTGAACAATCTTTGGGCATGTCTAAGAAGTAGGAAGTACGTTTACTATTTTTTGCTGGTATTTGCTCATTTTTGCATTATAAAAATGTCTACAGCATTGTGGCCCTTCAGTTCTAGAAGGGAGAAACTTCTATAACAACGCTTCCAGAACTGAATAAACAATATTGTTTAATAATATCCACTGTCTAATAAATAACAGATATCACTTAATACTAATTTAACTAAGTGACAGAAAAATGTTGCTGAGAACTCTATTTGATCCATTTACTAAAGACCAGAATCGGTTCCCCTTAGAGATGACTGCAAATTGTCATCTTCTTTGATATGCATCTCTGACTACAGGTAGTCAGAAAGACTGTCTCTACTGCCAGGCTGAATTACTTCATCCAACACATGATTATCAAGTTCCACTCTGCAGAGGTTCACATTCAGATAAGCAAAAAAAAAAAAAAAAGAGAGAATATTATTTTCAAGACACTTGCTTAGTCTAAGCCAGAATAGAGCTGAATTATGTTTTACCCTGAAATCAGGCCCAAAAAAGTAAATTAATGCAATTTTCACCAACTGCTTCACCTTCTGTAAGATGGTGCTGGGGAACAGATTCACTTCTCTTCTTGTCTCTTAATATCAGTTGGCAAGTAGAGATTGCTGAAAGTGCAGGCCACATCACTATCTCACTATTCTTCCCTTCTCATTAAATTAAATTTTAAAAAAAAGAAAAGGAAAAACACAAAACAAACAAAAATGCACAAAGAAACATAAAACAAAAATCAATACCAGCTATGGCCCACAAAGATATTATTCTTTGCTTTTTGACAGGAAAGTAGCATAGCAGGCACCTGCCAGCCCCTGTATCACAGGAAAAAAGAGAATATTAAGGAAAAGTAGTAAAGAAACAAAAGTGAAGATATAAATTAAGGAAAGTAAGCGAAAACTCAATATTCCGCTCTTATGAAAGACTGTGCTCCATTTTAAAAATAGAGTAGTTTCTGCTGAATGTTTAATTATCTGTAGATTGTTAAAGAATAATTCCAGACCATCTGGTGCCTATTCTGCAACTTGATCTGGAAACCTCTAGCTCAAAAATAATCCCTGTGGGAAGGCACAAACATACATACCACAATCTCATCAGCAAATTTCTGGTATATAATTTAGATAAAAATATGTCATTTTACCTCCTGGGAAATCAGAGGTAAAAAAGAAGAAAAGCAAACCTTCCAGGGAAATAGCAAAATACTAGAAACGATGGGAAAAGCAAGGTATCGTTTCTAAAGAGATCAATGTGAAAAAGAGAAAGGTGTAGTTAGACAAAATGCCTGATGAGCAGCTTTAGCTTCTAACTCTTAAAAGATGCAGTTTTTCAATCCTGACAGATCAACACCAAATGATGAAGTTAAAACTGAATTTTAGCAAGAAGCTTAAAATAGGACTTAGAATAATGGCAAAGAAACCAAAACCCTCATCACACTGGAGCATCAGACTGCACAAAAGGTGTCATAAAACAGAACTTGGAATGATGCCACAGTTAACAGCTAAAAGTACAGAACACTGACTTATAAGACATGTCTTTAAAATCAGTTTTAACCAGAAGGAAACAAAAAGCCAAGTCTTAGCACAGATTTTGGTCACCTGGATTAGTGCAAAGACAACTGAAATCATTCTAGACAGTGACTAGTCAAAAAGTTGTTGATTGTATTGGATCAGACTCAAAGCTACCTCCCTGCTTCTGTACCAGGAACGGAAGAATTAACAAGATGGATCTTAGAACCAAAACCACAATTCAAGTATGAAATCTGAACTGCAGCCCAGTTGGTGCAGTATCTCCAAGGGTGACCAGAAAATAATGTCCTTGAGATTGTACAAAAAGCCCTTGTGAAGCCGTTGGCATACAATCTGCAAGAGATCTTTGCAGCTAAGAATCCTTTCCGGAGTATATTTTCCAGCTTTTAATAAAGGTTTTACTCCAGGAATCTAAATAATGAGGACTGAAAGCATTAGTGAGTGTATTTTGGCATTGGAAAAGGTTTCCAGCAAAAAAAAAAAAAGTAAACAAAAAAAAGCTATATAATACCAAAATAAAAATATGTCTACCTAGCTACTGAAACAAAACAAGAGGCAATCTGGAAGTCAGAAATGAAGCTGTATCACTAACCCAGCCACGACTGATGCGATCAGGCAGAAGCTTACCAGGGGGTGTTAGAGGCAAACTTTCCATCCCTCTTTCTACTCATCAGGAAGCGCAGCCTGCGCTCAAAGCATAAGGTACAGATGTGGGTGCATATTTTCCCAGTTAGACTGGGGCTGCATCTGGCTCTGCACGCAGTGACACAGTACTTCAAGCATGAAACGCACTTTATAACCTTAGGTAAGTTGTGAACTACATATGTGGTATTTACAGCTGTTCAAAAACTGAAAATTGTTTTTAGTAAAATCTGTTGAAATTTTCTCATTTTCACAAAATATTGACAACATAATTGATAAAACAGGATCCTTATCAAGTCTCTTACCATGGTTAACGTGAATTCCAAATGCTCCTGTACTACAGGAATGCATCCGCCTCTAAAAGACCAGTTACAAGTGGCATTCTAATTATCTTTGAGGAAGGAGTATGTATGAATAGAAGAACGGAGAGGTACATGACAGAAAATGAAAAGAAGGAGGATTCAAACCATTTCTGCCCCAGGCCATCAGGGACTGTTTATACATGCAGGCAGATTTGCCTCAAGACTCTGTATATTAAAAGATTTTTGCCCTTCCTTCTAAAATTTTCCTTAATAATGAATAAAATTAAATATCTGTCACAGATACCATATTTTTAGATTTTTTCTAGCTGTGCGTATCACATTACCATGCTTAATTATGACACAACAGACCCTACTGAAAAGGTTTCTGGTTTTTTGATCTATAAGGATGATGGGATGATGACTGTTACCATTTATTCACCCCGCTCCCCAAATGCTTTGATATTCATTCAATTTCCTGGAAAAAGTTCACAGAGGAAACATGAAATAGGTCATCCCACAGAAACCCTTTAAATGCTTCCAGACTGTTTTGCGCATCACATCACTAAGGATTTTCCACTTTGCTCATTCTTCACTTTCTCCAGCAGTAACAGTCACTGAACCTAATTCTGAAACTCACGGAACGAATATTCACAACATTTGAGTCACTCTTACACTATGCTTATCCCAGAGGAAGAAGACAGGCAGATTGTTGTTGCTCTACCACAATCCAAGAGGGGCAGGCGCAAGCCATCCCCAGGCTGGTACCAGTCCGAGCATCTGTTCCCGCATCATCATATGCGGCAGCAAAGCCCCAGCTCTCAGCAGCCCAGTCTCCTTAAGAATTCATGGACTGAGTTTGCCTGAGAGCAATTCTTCATGAATCTTCCTCCAATGCTCAAAACAAACAGCAGCAGGCTGCTCAGCACTCAGACCTGCAGGTGCCGGCTCTCAGCAGCTCCTGGTGAAGAGATGGGAACAACCTGTTAAATATCCCCAGCAGGAACACAGAGCTCATGGGTTGAGGACACCAACACCTGTGACACCTCAGGGAAAGGAATTCACATGGCTCAGCAGTGCTCAGTGCCGTGTCTGCAGATCTGTGTGTTCAGAAGTGCAAAAAGCGACAGCCAGCCACTCCAGGGGCTGAAGCACATCTATATCTCTGGTATATAGCTTTACCAGAGAGCTAGCAGCAATTTTTCTTCTGTGTTTTTCTCATTTCAATAATATGTCCAGTGGGAATTGCAGCTGCTTGCTTTGGCTTTCCACATACCTATTGGAAAGTTTTCACAGTTGGGAAGGTTTTTGGAGAAACAAAAAGCTTCATTCACACAGTAAAAAACCTGACTACTACCACACAAATTTACCTGTTGTGGCCCACAGACCTGAGGGCAAATGCCAGCAGAGCCCAGCAGGAGCCACTGCTGGTTTCCATTGGCAGTGCAGGCAGGATGGGTGCAGAGCCAGCAGCACGCCTTTCCTTCCTGAAGGAGTGCCACCGCGTACAGAAAGCCTGAGCAGAATTTCAGATATTGGAACGAGGCACTCAAATTAGCTCCTGAAGCCATTAAACACGTGTGGTACAAGGGCCCACATCACTGCTGTGAGATGTACGTGTGAAAAACAGGTCTGACAGCGTTCTATTTTCCTGCCTTCAACTGTTCCCTCCTTTAGCACTGTACAGAAAATGTTACTTCAGTAAAACAAACAAAGAAAACCAACAATATCATACATGTAATGTTTAAAGCAGCTTTCTTTATGTTTCAGAAGAAATTGAAATTCAACTTTTTAAATGCCAAGTGCAAGAAAGACAATGACTGCACAAACAACATAAGGAAAAGAAAACAATGAAAAGAACAGAACTCAGGCCTCACAGCTACATACACTTTTGAATCTTGGAAGAAACAGTTTGACCATTTGAGAATCCATGTATCTACTTTAGTAAGCTAGAGGCAAATTGATAAAGGTATAACTTTAAACTAAAGTAACACTAGAAAAAAAGTGCTAAAACAGTGAAATAAAAAACCCTGAACATCTCTCAGTGAACCTAGACATTTTCTCCACCTGTATCACTTTTCCTCTAAATGGTTTTGTCATTTTGTTTCTTTTTAATTCATTTTCAACGCTTACAACAGATCTTGCTCTTAAAAAAAGTCTCTGCAAATACACTTGATCTTGAAAGATAGAATACAGAGACCAAAAGTCATCACCCACGTAACAGAAACATAAAATGCAAGCATAAAAATGTCTGTGAGAGACAATCCTATTTCACCCACTTACCCACACATCTCTAGCTTTTTATTATACAATCACAAATAAGCAAAGGCACAATGACAGACCCAGCAACTGGGAGCAATTCACAGCAAATGCTCCACGCTTGAACATTTAATCACTTGATGGAGGCCAGTCATGGGATATTTACTTTGTTTCTGCCACATAAAATTGAGCTTCTAATGAAAACCGTGGCTGTGCTTAGAAAGCTGGAGTGAAAAATCCCTCCTTTAAAGTGGGGGGTTGAAAGTTACTGCAGCCACTTGTGAATTTAATACCTAAAATTATCAATCAAGGTGTGCTTCAGCATAAGAAAGTGCCCACCGCCTTCATTAGGTTCAGTTAAATCTTCTCTATTTACAAACACATCTCTGCTGCGTCTCCAGCTCCGACACAGGTTTGAAGGGATCACAATGCTCCCAGCATCTCACGCTCTGTACAAAAATAAATAAATAATGGGCACGCAGCCACATAACGCAAAGACATAATTCTGCCAAAGGTTCTAGTGATATAAACCACAGAAACAAAGCCCTGAAAGCAGCATTACAGATAAGAGTATCTCAGTACTTTTGCGATAAAATCTGATGTATAGTTCAGCCATCCTAAACCGCAGGAGGCTCCAACTTCTAAAGGACAGCCTAGGCGTAAATCCTTGCACACAAAAGAGCAAAGAATAAATCAGATCGTTTGGAACCGAACAAAGAAGATGCAGCTATTTCAAGGAGATGGGCTTTGGAGGGAGAGAAAAGCTGCTTCCTTTGGCTGCACGCTTTCTGAAAAATGAGGGTTTAAAAAAAAATAAAATGAAATGACAGTTGTTCTGTGCAATTATGTCCACACACATTTCTCAGCAGATGGTCAAGGCATCTGTACTGTTTTAAACTTGCTTCTCAATTTTAACAGGTTCACTTGATGGATCTGCATTCTTTCATCTCCTTTGGCATACTAATTTCATCACTCCCAGCAATGGTTTTACTCAGCACTTCATATACATGCCACAACTTGACAGCTATACAATCTACTCTTACTAAAGGCAGAATTAAATGCACTTGTGCCCCATTACGCTTACCAAAGTCTGTCTTGGCCTGAGATTATACGAGCATTAATTTTTTTTTTTTTTTGAAAATAAGCAAGCTCAGAATTGTCTTTTTTTCTTATTTTCTTATTTCCAAAGGACCTTATTTCCAGTGCTTGATTTAAGAAGCACTTTCCTTTTGTAAAGCAAGCTGATGCAGACCACTGCTGCTGAGTTGTTCGTATGCTGTCTTACACGGCATTCATCTTCCCATTTGGTTGCTTCAGCATGTAGGTCTCAGGTGGGACCTTTACAGCTAAATACCAGCAGCAAACAGAAGCAGACCAAGTTCTTAGCGGAATGTGATGATGCAGCTTAGTAGTGCAGCATTCATTTTCATCAGCAGAAAACATAACCCGATGTTTTCATCACAAGAGTGGTTAAAGGATTGTGTATTCAATGGGCTACAAAAATCCAGTGGCACCTGTGACTCATTCTGTATTAATAAGACTAATAATAACAACTAATAAGACATTCTTGCAGGGGACATCTTCCCAAATCAACTATATGCTATCAAGCATATCTCTGTGGCAAACAATACCTCCATTTATTGTGTAACAGCAGGTAAACCATGATCTCACATGTTTACTTATTAGGCTCACAGTATTTTGACATAAAGTTAACATGGAACTGAAAGAGATGGGCTATCACTTTTATAAACAATTCTTTTTTGTTTCAGTGATAGATATATAAAAAGTAGATGTATCCCAAAAAAGCTTCTACTGTTCTATCTTAGCATTCCTTGATAACACTTTTTTTAGGATATGATTCAAACTCTACTATACATAACAGAGACTTCCATTGCCCTTAACAAGCTTTGAATCAGACATGTAAATTACAGCTTCAATAGTGTGCACAGGATTTATGGTCTGGGGGAAAACAAACAAACCAGAAACAAACCAACAAACAATAAACAAAGTAACAAAGCAAAAACCAGGGAATCACCTAGCTCAGCCTTTTCCCATTTGGGAGTTTCCTCTGGCAACAAGGAAATCGTTCTTCCACTTGCACTTCTCAGCTCAATGCCAAGAGAAATGGTGTGACTATAGAAACACTGCATCCCATTTATTCCCAGCTGCAAAGATCCACCACTGGAACAGAGAACAGCCTTGCAGAGGACATCCAGCCAGTGCAAGAAGTTTCTGAGTTACACTTCATCTTGTGGAGGGAAAAGCGGCAACATTAAACCACTTCCTGTAAGTCAGAGGCAATTGTACAACAGAATATTCTTGCTGAAGAGAAGGATTACAGCCCAATGCTCTACTGTCACACCTATAAAGTTACTCACTCCCATGTTAGCAGTTGTGTCTCAACAGCTGCACTGATTTAGTAGTATTTTAAACACAGTTTGCAAGCTTAAGTGACTCTATAAATAGTGAGGCAGTGAGAAACCGAGGCCAGCAAGCCTATATGGACAGTCTGGTATATGTTGGAAGGAGGACAAATTTGTGTACTACTCACTAATGGCTTAAGGAGCTCATATTATACACTCTCTCAAACATTTTTTTTTTTTACTGTTAATATGATGTTATACATGAGAACAAAATGTAGGCCAAAATTTTGCAAAAGCCACAGCTACAGAAAAAAATAGCTAAATACTTGTTAGAGTGGCTTCTTGATGGGTGTATTTGATTAACATAATCAGACAAATTTCTATTTGGAAAATAAAACACTTTACTGGACCCAGTTCAAACAATATGATTTCAGGTTCTACTTATACCTAGTTGCAAATTACTGACCTCCAGCAAAGGTGACTTTGCCATTCCTTGATATTCTGCTTTACCATAGGTACAGAGATTTTTATTGTTCTGAGTTTGAAGCCTACAGAAGATTGCAATGAGTTTTTCTATTACAGGCTCCCATTCAGTCCCTCAAGGTTTCCCACAACATTTTCCAAAAATAAGAGATCTGATTTTAATTAAGGAAGACTAAGAAATAGACCAGATGCTCTACAGTCACACTGACCCCTGACCAAATTTTCTGTCAAAGGAAACTCAGTAACAACGAAATATTGGTTTGGATTCAGGGGCAGAATACAGCCACGATTATACAGGGGGGAGAAGTACTCTTGGCTCATAGAAGTTAGTGATGCATTTCGATTCTTCTCCCTCTTTAGGTAAAAACTGTTCATTTACTTAAACTCTAACAATACACTGGATGAATCGTCTTTCAAATATGACTTATGCCACCTTTAAAGCTGCAGAAGTCAAACCCAATCTAGAAGTTGCCCAATACTGGCAGCTATTTGCCATGTGAATAACTTTTACTTAATTAGGAATATACTTGGCTAACACAAGCATATTGATAAACTGATGTATCATGCAATTAGAATTCATGCAAAATGAACTTCTTCTAGCATTTGCCAAAAATAAAACAAGGGCAGGAGAATGAAAACTTTTTTTAAATTAATGTGGTCATGGAAAAAGAAGGATGACAAATTGAGCATGGAGACTTCATTATAGTCAAAGTTTCCAAAGCAGTCTTGACAGCTCCCTCCTAGTGGGGTTTTACTGCTATGTACGGAATTAATCCATTATTTAACATTTATATTAGTTTACATTTGTTTAAAAATCCTTCTTGCTACTTGACCGACTTATATACCTCTTTCCTCAGATCAGCCAGGGAGATCATTTAACAGAAAACAGTCCCAATTTACCTGCATCTAATGGGGCTTTATTTCATTGCCATATTGACTGCAATTCCAAGTTGACATGCATTACTCACATAGTTTCATTTTAATGCAAACAGTTGTTCAGACATTATTCATTGTATCTTACAGATTTTACTCTCTGAGAACACACGCACTTTTCCCTGGGGGGAGGGGAGGGAAAAAATAGAAGAAAAGACAGCACCATTCTTTAAATAACAGAGTTGAAAATCTGAATTTAGGACTTCCTTGTGTACAATAATATGGGACATGCAGTAAAAGAGTATTCCATCCAGACAATGGAAGTGGGATAATACATCATCATGTAGCATGTCTGCTTCCTCACTGTATTCAGATCCTATCAAGCTATAGACTTTTGGTGACAAACATTTATTTTCCTTCAACATTCAGAAAGTCCTAAAAAGCCAATACAACTACTGCTACCTGTCACTGACCCGTTGCCAACCTGAGCCATGAAAACATCAGAGCCAGGATTGTTCTTTACCATGCTTCCATGGAGACAAGTGGGACCAAAGAGAGCACAGCAGTGAGACGAAGTACATCCTTCCACAGACCTATCCCTAATTCAAAACTTCTGGAAGTCCAAGCAGACATGATGTTCTGCTTAACAAACAGACTTAAATGCACTTACTGTTCTTTCATCTGTAAGGACTGCAAAAAGAAATTACCAACAATTCAAACCTCTATGAAGCTCACAAGTAACAGCACCTTCACTGCACCTACCATCAGGCTGGATAGCCGGCTTCAGGGCTGACTTTCCAGATTTCTCTTAGGGGCTGAGTTCTGAGCATTAACCCACAGAGCTCATTGCTTCTGGTTTTCCTCGTTGTGCAAAGGGCTCCTGTTTCCCCTGTTCATTTGTACCTTTTTGTATTAATGTCCTTTAGCTCATACTCTGTTTTATCTCCCTAACAACAGAAGCTAAAACCTTCTTCGCAGGTGGGTCTGTCCCACCACTATCAGTTAACCGACAAAAGCGGCTTTCTGCTTACGAAGTGCTTAGCAATGTTTGTAGCATACCTCTTTCCAAAAAATCTTTCAGTTAAGCAACACAAGTGAAGAGCTCAAATTTTAAACCAAGCATTGATAATTTCTTTAGAAGTTTTTCTTTTATGGGTCACAGCCCACGAACACAACCCATCCAATTTATCTTGAATGAGCCTTGGCAAACCATCAGTCAGGAGCACTCAAAAATCTCACAAAAAGCCAGAGGCTCTCTTTCATTTCCGATGTTTGCATTGATTCAGGGGATCCTTACATAAGGACAGGTCACCACTGTATATCTCAAACAATTGTATCAGGAGCCACACATTCAGAGACAAAACTCAACTGCCAGAATTTTCGAGATTTAACCCTGAAGTTACAACAGACATGTTAAAAGCTGAAAAATTTGAGGTAAATAGTTCACTCATTAATAGTGTTATTATCTAGCAAATGCACAAAACCACCACAATCCAGACAGGAATTGTTCAAAACTTGCCATGGTAACAGTGCATTAAAGCCTGCTATCAAGCCCCGTTCCTCTCCACTGGGTGATTTATTCTGCGGGAATAAAAACACCAATAGTCCCCACCCTAACTCTCTTTTAATTCCAAAACAGATTTCCGCAGTATGCTTTGAAAACAACCTGTAGGTTGTAGGGAAGAGAGTCAACCCCTGTAGACTGTGGTAATATGTTGATAAGCATAATATTTGTTTCACCTTCACCCCTGTTAGCCTCTTCAAAGGTTTAAATTTATGGGCAACAGCATCTGCTCCTCTCAAAGGGGCTTTGCAAATGCAGAGCATTAATCTGTCACTTGATTTTCCACTTGAGCTAGTATACACAACAAAGCACAAGAAGCAGTACGGTATGTTGGTAATGACTCCCAATGATACATCTATACATATTTTGTGTTGGACTGTGATCCCTACACAAATTGGGCTCTTATTCCCACAAAAGCTGGTTTGCATCCAGTTGGCTTCCTTCCCAAGGGTGACCAGGAAGCGCACCAGGGCAGGCTTACACAAGCCATCCTCAACGTTGTAACAGCCTCAGTATGGCTTTTGGATTTATGACCAAATCATTCCATTAGTATATAGCTCTACTGTAGAACAACTGTAAATATAATTATGTGAGATAAAGGCTATCCTTTAGCAAGGACAGCTGTATAGCACTAGCAGTTTATTCTTGATACAACATATGTTATTGTATTCCTACATTTTGAAAAATTAAGAAAAGCATCTGTGTCACATCACAGTACACATTAAACATCTGCTACACATTTTCTCTGATGAGTCTTCTTGCTCTGAGTCCGTACGTATTTTTCAGCTGTACCTTATACAGTTTTGATGTAGTCACTTATTAAAAGAAAAACATTTCTGTTATACCACATCTTGCTAATATCACACCATCCAAATTGAAAGCACTAAAACAGGTTCAAGAATTGCATCCTTTTCTGTGTCTGAAACTACTCTGTACTCATCAATAGTCATGCAATCCTTTGTTTTAATTAATGAGCATTTTTAATCAGTTATGTAATGTTCAATGTCCCTAGCATTCAAACATCTAACAGTAGCATATTCAGAAAGTAATTCATATTCAGTTAGCTCAGATCCTTCCCATTTACATATTAATCTTGACTTTCTAAATCACATAGATAGGTACTTGAAATGCTAGGAGTGCTTTGATCTTACCGAAAAGCAAAAGTGTTAGGATTATTCGATTCTGAAAGCCTTTTGGGGAATAGTTTCAAGATCACTGATCCTCATATTTTTTTCCTGGAACTCTAGTTCCTTTGCTGAGAAATCTGGCTTTAAACAGTACGGTGCTATTCCTGGTGCACTCATATAAACCAGATTGAGGGTGTACAGCCTGAACTGTTGAATAGCATAGAAACTACTCTAAATTTCAAAGCAAATTTTTTTAAAATATTCAGGATTAAAATGCATTACTGATACTGCAGCTTTTATGACTGCAGTAGACATTTCTCAGCAGAAAAGTGGTGCAAATGACCAGAGGGATTTCCCTGATCACTGACGTGAGTTTTCCCAGAAGTCTTAAAAGTCTTAAACATATGTAGTGGATATTAAACCCCCAAAAACGTTTAACAGCAACACTGATTCTATCCACTCATCCATAATATTTGAAAAACACACAGCATATAATGTATATCTTTTATAATAAAGATGAAAAAAGCCTGCAGATGTTAAATGAATGAAGAGCAAGGACATTTAGTGGCACCATAGGTCATGCACTGCCAAGGAGTTACAGTGAAACGGGTGAACTGAGCCCAGAAAGTCAACTTTACTCCCTAAAACAGAAGGGCACACAAAAACAAAAATCCCAACAGCCTCTGCCAGCCTAAACAAGGAGAGGGGGTGGGAAGAGAATTCTTCACTCCCCTCAAATCTGACAACTGCAAGCCAGATGGCATTGCCAAGCCTGGAAGGAAAACATAAACAGGATCCTGAAAATTTCCTGTAGAAACAACAACAGAGCACGTTCAGTCTCCCATCTATTAGTTCCTAGCAAACATGAAAAAAAGAAATGAAATGTAACGCAAAAATAAGAATGCATGAGGGAGAAACAGGGGAAAGAATACTTCTTTAACCTTCCACATAAGTGCTGGGAATCCTCTACCAACAGAAAATTGATTAGAAACAGAAGGCATTTAGTTTAACAACTCTTTCCAATCCATTTAAAATATTCATGAACATCCTAGCCAGTGATAAAACTCTTTCCTTGAATTTTTCGAGATCTATTTTCAAACGCTAGGTTTCCTAGCATTTCACTCCACTTTAAAGTTCATCTCATAACTTCAGTCCTCCTCTGGTTACAAATTCAGTACCAATGCTGAAACAGAAGTGAAAACTTTACATGAAATCACATAGGTATAGCTCACTTCATCCTTGCTAATGATTGGTTTAAGACCATCCAATAGCACAAATACTGGAAATCTATAAACTTAATCATCACTATATTTTAAATTAAAAACAGATTCTTCGTTACTGCAAATATCTCACACACATGACTATAAAGGTAACCTGGAATGATGCTTTGAAAAGAGACCTCAGAAAACATAAGAGAGCTTTACTTCCCCCAAGGACCTCGATGGTTGTCTTTTCCAGATAACTATCCAATCCAAAATTTTTTAAAACATTCCTATAATCTCTTCCAAACCAAATAATCTCTTCCATCACCAACTTCTTCTCCTGAAGAGAGGTAGGTTTTATCTTAGTTTTTCATCCTCATTCTTTTATGCTACTTTATCCTGAGTTGTAATGTTGCTTCTGACTTCCTGTTCCCTAAACAAACAGAAAAATAGATTCTTAGTGTGAAACCCAAGCCCCATCTTCTTACTTTCCTGCCAAGAATAATTTATTTCTGCAAGTCCACCGGAATCATCACAGCTCAGAATTAACAAGGCTCTGGTTTTAGCCTGTTCAAACAACATGACATTTGATGATGTTACATCTGCAGCTGGTCTGAACTAAAACAAAACTATTCACATGATCTGTGTTAAGCTAACATCTTCTCAGACATGAATCTAAATTCTTGGTGTAATCCTCATTACGTTTCCTTCACTCCACCTTCGCTATTTATTTCAAATGCTTAATGAATGCCACCCTATTCAACTACAGTTAGAAGACAAGGTTTGCCATGAAGAAGAATTTAGCCTGCAAAGATGTAATTCTTCATGAAAAGTTGTAAAGAAATGATTTTATTCTTGGTTCCAGCAATGAATTTCTAGTAGGTCAGTTAGAAGGTATACTTCCCACAAATGGAATTAACCTGAAGTGCATATTACAACATAGCTATCAAGCAGCATGTTTCAGAGCTGAACTAACAGACCAACATTGAAAACACACGGAAACTGTCTCCAGAAACATTGAACGGTTAAAAAAAATCACTTCATACTCAGTATAAATATCAGGTGTCTTAAGTCAGGATGCTCATAGTTGATCTGAACTCTGTATGACAGTATTAAGACAGAATTTCAGTTTATTATACGCATACATCATTGCAAAAGGTAATGGAGATTTCCTCTACTAATCTGAGCCATACACAACTTGCACCACGTTACCCACTCAAGAGATCATAAAAGGTCCTACAGCCTTCTTACGCTTCTTCATTTCTGGGCAAGGGATTAGCATGTTAAATAGATTGCTATAAACCTATATTGTATTATGCATCTAACACTTAACGAGTAACGTCTCAAAATTGTAAACAAAAGGCATAGCATTTACCTACTTTGTACTATTATACTGAAAGTTATTTCAGATACTGGATGATCTAAGGAGTTTTTATCTTAGAGAAAAACACAATTAAAGGCCTCAGTCTCACAGCAGGTGCTAGTGCTTGTTTATATTGCAGTACAGCCAAGGTTTCTCTTTGTCAGTAGATTGTTCTTCCAATTTGACCTCAAATATTTTCTTTAAAGTACCACTTCTGTTGTTGGCAATGCAAATATCAAGGTCATGCATCAATATACATGAGCTATACACAGCTCTACTTCTTCCTCCTCTGAAACTGGAATTTCAGAAACTCTCCCCATGCCTGGTATAGAGCTCTCGCAGAGAAGACATCAGAGCCTACATCTTGCTTTAATTTTAATAACATTAGCTTAAATATGCTAATGGCAGTTGAAAAACAGGATATGAAACAGGATATGTTCAGCTTGTATCACAACTGGTGATCCCCATGCCAACTCCACTTCTCCACATCAAATACATCCCCCTCCCTCCATTTCAACCTGTGTGGCTGGGTACCCTCACTTTTGGTAAGTCCCAAAGCAGCTGTGGAGAGGAGTTGGGACAGCAGGCCAGGGGAGCTAACCGTGAGTAAACCAAGATCAGAAGTGGGGAAAAAAGGGGCTATCTCACAGTTACACTGCAGGAGCGGGTTCCCTGGAAAACAGAACATAACAGAGGAAGATGCCAGTAGCAGAAGTGGTATTTACAAATACATGCAGGAAAAATTGCAGTCTGGAAGTGTTTGACAGTGTACTATTATAGTTTCTTCTCTTAATCCATGGGCACTTCGGATTCGTCTGGCCTTTTCTACTTTAGCTAGTGTTTCCTTTGAGCAGGCAGCAAGGATTTTCTTGAGACATGACAGATCGTGCACTTTGACCATCCTTTTGGGGATCAAATAGAGTATAACATCATTTATTCTTACATAAGAGATTTTTCTATTTTCTTTTTCATGCTTGAACTCCCTTATATTTACTTTTCATTTACATTCACTGTTTCACGTCCATTCTGTTTTTTCTGCTATTTCCATGCCCACCAATTTCCCGATCCCCATTCCCACCCTCTTGCCTCACATTCGTTCCCTTAACGGTTCATGTTCCACTTAGCTGTCCTTTCTTCTGTTCTAATCTGTTCTACTCATTTTCCACCAGCATCTATTTCTAGCACCCTTTTTGCCTCTGTGTTAGTGCTGTTCTTTTGCCCCTCCTTCTTGACAAACCAGTTCACTTAAGCTCATTATTATAATGGAGGAGGTTAACTTAATAGAGCCTTCCATATTCATCGCTGGAAACAAACATTCTTTTCTCTTCCACATACTCCTTCTGTGTGCACCTTCTGCTCACTACTTCTGGTACAAATACTCCAAGTCCTTTACAGCTTTACAGCTTTTATTCTTGCACAGGGATAAAGTTTAGGAGAGAAACATGAATAACTGCCCCCAGAATATTTTAAGATGTTCTTTTTTTTCAGCCTACTTCAACTGAAGTGTTAGGATACTGTCAGATGCTTTATCTTAATTTTGTCGCTGACAAGAAAATTCCTTGCACGTATCTTTCAGTGACAAGTATTTATAATCTAGGATTTCTGCAACAGTGCAACCATAAACAATTAAACCATTGCATTCAAATGTGCAACTTTTGTTTCTGCTCCACATCTGCAGAGAGAGCTCCTATGATTCCTAAGTATGTTGTTTCCACAGAGGCCTGCACACAAACTGCACAAAATAATCCGCTGCGTGCTAGGATTGTATGGAGCCCTACCTAGATGACTTACATGAATTCTGGGCTCTTACGACTTCTTTCAGATAAGTTTACATTTTAAAGACTGAAAACATTTGGTTTTTAATATATTAGGGTATATTAGATATTGTTCCACATTAACACCCTATCTTTAAATGAATTTTATCTTAATACTACTGCTTTGAGGTTTAATTTAACTTCTGCACCTTCCAAATGATAGAAGATCGCCAATTTTTTCTTAGCAGTGCTACAGAAAGCAGAAAAACAACTTATTGTGCTACTCTCCAGGTAAGCTAGGAGAAGATAATATGCACTGTAGTTACTACATGTAATACCACTTAAAAATGTATATACACTAAATCGCAAACATGCCAGTATAAAATAAATGCCAATAAATACCTTGTGTTTATCCTGACTTTTTTTTTGCTTAAAGTTAATTCCACGTCTTTTGTAGCAGAAAGAGAAAGTGGAATCTTCACCAAAAACTTCCCATAAACCCTTTCCTTTATTAGCAGAAATACTGCTATGAACAATACAGTATACATTCCCCTTAATTATGTTTTTGACCAAAAGTATTAATGACATTTTAGCCATATATCTTCCTACCCATTTCTGAATAAGCTCTCTTTTGAGACATTTGCATTATATAACAGTCAGAAACCTTTATGAGAAGTCTGGGGTTTCATTACATCTTATTTGCACTAAAATAGAAGCCAAATGCAGATCCACCCAATGACTTCGAGCAGTACTCAACTAGCAAAAATTTTTTTTTTTCAATATTCCGACTTAATGCATGTCTTTAGAGAATCTATTTTCTAACGGTGAACGTTTGTCCGGATATGAACCAATGTAAATGTTCATCTCTGCTTAATTTTGTAATGTCAACATAAAATAAGATGTGAATTTGAAGCAAAACATGTCAGTGTCTTTAATACTAAGTAGGAAGAGAATTTTGGTAGTTGGTTATATTCAGCAGCATCTTTGTAAATTCGTCCATGACTGAAGTGAGGTATCAAAAAAGGAGAGGCCTGTCATTCTCTGTATGTTCCTTCTAATAATTTTTAGTCAGTCAACATGGCTTTCAAGAGTGGCAAATGACTACAAAACTACCCTATGAAAACTGCATCTACAGATTGTAACACAGAGCTGGATGAATATTATTCTAGCACTGCAAATAAATAGGCCACACTAAAAATAACAACGTCAGCACTTCCATAATCCACTTGAGATGCTGCCTTTTTTTTTTTTTTAAATACTTTTCTATTATGTGCTATTAAGAATTAGAGGCAACATGACCTCTTCTGTCCCTTCGTGTTTTCTTTTTACTAGCATGTGTGAAAAGGGCTGACCTTGGAGTCCTCCAGTATAAAATCTTTCACTTGTTTGTGGGTCTTGTAAACACAAATGCTTATGGAATTAACACAAGTGATAAAAGCTATGTCACAGAAGAGTTTTGTTTTTGTTTTACAAGTGTCACTGTAAAGGTTAAGAGTACTTCATTCGCCATTGTCTTTTGAGAGTGCTTTTAGACAGCTTTGAAACAGACAGTAAAAGCCAAACACATTTTAAATGTTTTCTAAAAAAATAAACTGACAAACACGTTAATTAATAATAAAATCAAGGAACACATGGTGACTGCTGTTTAGACCAGGGAGACCCATTTTTAATGAGAATCCTCATCCATTTGGAAGTGGAAAAGTAAATTTCATACAGTCTGTTAAATAACAGCAGCTTTTGACTTTTAATGGTGAGGATTAGATTTGAGTTTGTGATCAATACTCTGTTTCACCACCTATAATCTCAATTACTTAGCTTCCTTAAACAAAATTTTGCAATTTTCTGCTATAGACCAGCCCTTGAATGATCTTCCTCTTTAAAGCACAATGCCTTTCAACTTCTTTTGAAAACAGTTAAAGCCAGACTTGTTCCACTGCCAGGGTGAGGGAGGGAGCAAGCAGCAGAGTGCTCATGGAGGAGAATATCACAGGCTTTATGTGACCAGGAGGTTAGATTCATGTTCTCTTTAAAGAAATAAAGATGGAATTAAGGAGGTGTGCTGACCTGCAGGAGCCAAAATAACTTCCAGTGTTTGAACCTACTTTTCTGAAGATCTCACACGTTACTGTCCACATGCTCCAGCTCAGTTTTACTAGCTTATCTTCTGGGATGTTGTAAAGTGGAGAGAGCAGCCTCCCTCTACAAATGAAGGTACCATCAAGTACATTTATTCTATTTATTTAGACATTATCCTGGGTTATGAGGGAAAAAGCACAATTCAGTATTCTTTATCACACAAGGATCTGACTTCAGTTTCTTAACATCATCTACATCTGTGTCTTTCCTCTGTCAGCAATATTAGAAAATGTGTTCAAAGCCATGAAAGTAAATGATGCTAATGATAACTTAGTGTTTGGAAAGCTGTACTCTGAATCACTGGAGATTGGCTGAACTGCAACAATAAAATTCTCTATGTACATTCAAGAAGCAACTACATAAGCAATTTATACACTGCAGTTTGGGAAAGCATAAAAACATGAATTTTAATGTATCTAAACATAAGGTTGAAGGGTTTGGGCTGATAAGAGTTACACTTGCAGATTAATCTTAGGTTAGTCCTGGAAGTGCAAGATAAGTGACCTCTTCTAAGTAAAAAACATATATTAACATGTCGGATTTTGAGAACTGGGAAGAAAGGCAAGCATACATTTTGTCCTGAGCGTAGTCCTCAACAAAATGAAAATAAGGCTTTAAACATTTAATATTAAAGTGTTCTAACACATCATCCAATACGTCCTTAAAATAATAAATGTTGCTACTAAGGATAGCAAAGTTTATTTCCTTCAGTACTGAAAGTAGAAAAGAGACATTTCTCCAGGCAATCATGGGAAATACTTTCCTGATTTAAAAATGAAAATGGTCTTGTTAGCATTTTCTCCAAGTGGAATATCGGAGCAGAGGTATAAAACTGCCATATGGATTAGAATGCTTCAGCTAGCAACTCGTGCTGTGAAATCAGAATCACACGGAAAGGATGGTTTAAAAAAAAAAAAAAGTATATTCTTGGGCAGCTCAACTGCATCTAGCATAACACAGTGAGGATTCCTGTACGTCCCAGCTTTTTACTCTATACAGGTAAGGTCAATTTAGTAGACCTATTTTGACAATGAGAAATAAACCAGATCTAATTCCTTTAGAAATCAATCAGTGCTGCCCCAAAATCAAGTAAAGTGACTGCCCTGGGCTAACTGAAGGGGAAGACTTCTAAAGGTTCAAAATTCAGCTCTTTCATCATTTCTGGTTATTCATGCTTTGAACAAAGCTCAAGAATCAAAAATTACCTTTCTTTCTCCGCTCTTATTTGCTGCCCATACCTCCTTTACAGAACTTACTCTACTCAATCATTGACATCAGAGAGTAGAATCAACTCCTCAAAGAATAAAAGCACTCAGCGGACAGGAAGGGAAATATACATGAATCTGAAATTGAATTTCCTGTCAAGTATCTCTGCTTAGTGCAATGGAAGCAATCAAATTCCAGGTTTATGTAGAGCTAAACTGTTAGAAATGCAGCTACAGTCTTGAGTCACTATAATAATGACAAAGACACAAAATAATGATAGAGTTTCAGTACAAATCACAAAACTCATTATAGTCCTCCAATAACTTAGTTTCATCACAAAGCTTGAAAGCACAGCAAGGGAATTAAACTCATCCAATCTTGTGACTGGTGTAAATTCAGCTAACACAGACGAGAAGACACCCTACAAAACCCTCACGCCAAACGCCATTTTCTTTCCTGAAGCAACGCTGCCATCTTGTGGGAGATAGGATTCAAAGTCAAAGGTTTAGCTTTTACCCTGAGTGACAGGGAGTTCGAGTCACAGCGCTAAGGAAACAGCACACGCGAATTGGAAAATAATCCGAGCCCAGAGGACATTTGCGCATCCACCACATAAATAAGTCTTTCTCACTGAAAACATAGTAGCGATGAGCAGTACTGCCCAAGAAATAAGAATTCTTAAAAGCAAGTCCTGCCTTAGGTTAATTCGGAAGCAAGCAGAACATTCAACATAACAGGGGTAAATTCAAAACTAAGTGAACTTGCATTTCAGGTATAAATGAGAGCAAAAGAACTACAGACTGCATTAGAAGTCAGTAAATTCCAGATCCTTTCACTATGCAACGGATTCTGTACAATCAGATATTTACCCGAGTTCTCAAAGTGACATACATCCATCTTTGACGTTGAGGATGACGGGACTGAGTGAGGGTTAAGGAAACAGAGCGTGATTATGGAAATTTAGTATTAGTCCCTTTTAGTGACATTTAATGATTATATGAACCAGACCAAATGGGGACTATTTTAAATAGAGCAACATTTTCACTTGTGTTTTCTCAGCAGGAACCCCGGCTATGTATTAACATCATTCATTTTGCCAGCTGTATCCTGGGCTGCAACAAAAGCAGCGTGGCCAGCAGTTTTGATATCTTAGAATGAAAGGCAGCACAACCTCAATTTTCAGATACTTTGGCACTTACTAGAAGACTACATGTAACACATTTATTAGCTTGCATCACTACCCCATGCTCTATGTGAACCAAGAACACCTTTTCTTCTTCCCTGATCCTGCAAGACAGGCAGAGGAGGGAAAATCCTATCCTAGGTTTCTCAAAGAAGAGCTCTTTGCTAGGAAACTGTAAACCAGAAAATCCAGCTGTACGTAATTAAACAATGTTTTTGTTGTCTGAATCAGATTCTGTTTGAATTCACAGCAGGATCTGTTTGTAGTAATTACTTGGAAGCATATTGAGTCAGGAGACATTCTACTTGTTTCTCTTGAAAATACACTGCACTCTGTTCACTGAAAATGCCCAATAATTTTGTGAATTCAATATATTTAGTGTCTGGAGTCTCTAAATCCTGTACTCATTTATTCAATCTGAAACCACTGCCTAAAATCATGTTTAAGGAGAGATTAGAATATATGATATTCCTCCTCTCTCTATTACCCTTGATCCATGGGTAAAAGTCTCTGAATCCTTTGGTGCTCTGCATCACCATTGTAATTCTTGTTAATATGAATGTGTCTGGCTTAGGAATAGAGCAGGTAGGCAGGTAGGGGGAGAGAAGACATTACCTACATTTGCAAATATATATATATACATATGTGCCTATTATGTTTCCTGATACTGGTTATCCATCTAAGAACTTTAGATTTTTATCTCTGTTGGAGTTTGAGAGCTTTTAAAAAGGACAACTCAGGATATGCATCTCACTCACAAAGCAGTCTTAGGATGTCAGCATTGACAATGTCCCCTTAAAGTTAAAGGGTTTTGTCTTTAATCTGATCTATCTGTGTATCTCACCTCTGAGTGAGTTTGCCATCATTTATTTTGCCTCTCCTACACACACAAGTTTACTCTGGTTTCTTGGACTAATAAAAAAAATAAAACCTACATGCTTGGGGTACAGAGGACATGTCCACAGGGACAAGTAGATCTACAAAGTACAAGATTTCTGTTACATTACACAGACTCACATATCTGAGCAGACCAATCAACTTTCCACTGAGAATCCTGTCCTTGGAAGTGGCTGGGATCTGCAGAAACCCTTCAAAGGAAGGAAAGAATAACGGCTGTTATTCCCACACCCCGCCATTCCCTTTGCTGCCTTCATCTCATTGTCAGCCCGGAGAAAACAACCTCCTAGAAGCCCCACTCAGCTGTTACAGCTTGGACTGCCTAACTCTGCTCCAAGCAGTGCCAGAAGTTTGGGTAGCAGAACAAGAACTGTGAGAGGTCTGAGCCACTGAGCTCTTCAGAGCTTCTGACACGAACTCTTAAGTCAGAACTTTTTTTTTGGCAAGCAGTGAAAATAAATAACTCTATTTGAAGTGAAAGGGGGATGAAAAGACTAAGAACTACTTGCAGTGTTACAAAATTCTACCTTCTTTTTTTTTCAAAGCAATTTTCCCCCCCTCTTTTGAAGCAGTTGCAGTTAGAGCTGGTTGTTTGTTGTGGAGACTTATAGAAGAGCCTACAAGCTGGGCTCCTCCAGCACACTTGCAGCCAGCAGCATCTATCACCCATCTCTTAATCCATCAGGAAAACTCAGACTGTCTGGCTGTTTTTTATTCTAACTGGATTTTAGCATTAGCAAAATGAAAAATCATGCTCTGAAAGTAAAATCACTTTCTGAAAATGGAAGAATTCCTACCACAAAACTTCAGCAAGAGAATGTTTTTAAGCATTTTTAATAATGTAAATCGGCTATTTATATCTGTATAATATAAGATACAACCCCTCAATCATCCAAAATAATGACTAAGAAAATACAATGAAAAGTTAGAAAACAAAAGGCAATTTACATTTTCGATGGCCAGGCTGCTCAACAACATTAATTTCTAGAACAAGTGTCCTTCACTTTGACTATTCTTCACACATACCTCAGGCTGGTGCTGAATATTGAACTACTTTCTCTTTATTTATTTCTTCTTTGGTTACCATCCCTAGCTGTGGTAAATATTTCTGCTAAGCAAGTAAATATTTTGAATACATACAGTGAAACAGTCAGGAGTCAAAAACTGTTGAAAGGCCGCATCACATAAGCAAGGGTAAAAGGAAACTTGCAGTACTTCGAATTTGAGGGAACGTAGGATATCGCTTGCAGAGCTTCTTTGCAACAGTAGCGAATCTGCAGATCATAAAACCCATCTAAGAGGAGGTCTGTAGAATAAATCAGTTGGT
Organism: Penelope pileata; assembly: GCA_013396635.1. Classification (NCBI taxonomy): domain Eukaryota; kingdom Metazoa; phylum Chordata; class Aves; order Galliformes; family Cracidae; genus Penelope; species Penelope pileata. Next base: position 927,460 of record WBMW01003834.1, on the reverse strand, counting down.
ACTGAGGACTTTGCATCCACAGACTATCTGCATTTCAGAGACTGTTTCACAATTAATCCAAAGATAAAGTAGAAATAACTAGGTCTACTCCAAAACCACATTCCTGATCTGAACTAAAAAATACAAGCACTCTGCATCCTGTAGCAATTTGGAACGTGGAGTATGGGAAAAGATGGTCAAAGAAGATGTCTTTGTAATACTCTTCTATATTGCAAATGAGGCAGTACTCTTCAGTTCAGTCCCTGTATCAGGTTCATTTGCACCAGAATTAGGTGGGAAAATACAAGTGACTTTATGCAGAAGAGACCATCTGAATGCTCCTCTGTTTTTAACCAAGATCTCATCCTTACAACTGTTCACTTCAAAGTGGTGCCAAAATATTGCAAAATCCCTATAAAAAAGAAGGGATAAATAAACAGTTCTTTCCATAAGGTTGAAGCATCAAGTTTCTGAGTAGCAGCTTGCTGAATTCATAATAACCCTAGAGGAATAAATCCTTAACATTACTGATTTTAATACAGGAATATCTCACCATTCAAATTCTGCTATGTTAAGTGCCAACTGAATAAAGAAAATGTCTGAAAATGTTGCTACATGCAAAACATAAAATATCTCTATAAAAGAACTCTCTCAGAAGTAGATCAAAACCACCAAGCAGATAAGCTGGCACAGCAGAATTAAGCAGAAGTGTAGAAAATGAACAATGCCAGCACCTTTTTTTTTTGTATTTTGGTAGCAACTTTCTCAAATTAAAAAACATATTCTCTTGCCTTCTCTACTTCCCATGTTATCTTCACTTTAGCCATTTAATTAAGAATGCTTCTGCCACCAGTATGTCACCAAATCTGTTTACGTTCAACTTATTAGAAGTTCTCACTTAAACTGTCATGCATGAGATGTTAGTAAGGCCCTTTCAGTATGGCCTTTTTATTGCAGCTACTCCTACCCTATTTAAAACATTGAAAGGTTTACCACATATCTGTTTGGACAAAAAATAATCTTGTTTACTGCATATAATAAGTTTGTAATAGGAGATTGTTACAGAACTTTGTACTTTGGCCATGGTGACTACAATAGCCCAGGTATTCTACACATCAACATCACACATGAAACAGCGATAACTTAAGGAACAGGTTTCTTGTCTCAACACGACAAGTCGAAAAGGCACACACAAAGCGATCAAGATGACAAACCTAGAGCTATGAAACTGCTCCTTCCTGTTGCTCCTTCATCTGAATCCCCATGTTGCCTCCCCATCTGTTCCTAACAGTAAGTACAAGATTTTCTTTTCACCAGCAACACTGAATCTCACAGACCTATACAAATACGAATCTGAAGTTATAGTATTTTACAAATTGTGTTTTAATGCCTTACCCTTTCTTGAACATTTGGCACTTTCAAAACTAGTAGCAAGTCAGACACAAGGAAACACAAGTGCCTTATCTGAAAAACGAGGTCTTTAGACTAGGAAAAGTAAAGCACCCTGAGTATTTCACTAAGACCTAGAAAAGAGAGAATGCAAAGTTAACAGAAGAACAGCTTACCACTGTTCTGTTGGAGCTATGCCTTACGTAATTAAGGCTACATCTGAACATTAAAAAAATATGGGCGATGCAGATTGCCACATGAAGAATGATAGTGTTCCCTGCAATAAAATACTGAATGTCAAGTTTGTAGACAGCTTCATAGAAAACATAACTTAGCTGGAAACCCACAAGTAACAGCAAATAAGAGCCTTACTAAACAGCTGCAATGCTTAAATAAAAAGTTAATATGAATTCTTTTAATGAAAAAAACTTATTTGTCACAAAAGCAAAGAAGTATACTTTCATAATACCTTCGTTATTTTTGGACTGGTATTAGAAGTTCCTTTTCATACTTTAAACTCTTTTAAATTTGCTTGACCTAAATCCAACAAAGTTTAATTCAGCTCAACTCTGTTTCTCTTATTATCTTTGCTCAAAGACGAAGTCAAAACATTCTAGCTACACAAAAATGCAGATTTGCCAGGTGGTCCTTGAAAATAACAAAAGATTGGGTCTCAGCATAACCCAGATTAAGTTATTCTAGGACTTAAAAGATACACAAGATGTGCACAAGCCATGAAACCAAGGACAATTCCTACACTATCATAAAAGAACAGCATAAAAGTTCTTAGTGTTGAAAAAACCTTGTTTTCTTGACCTTTCTTTCCAATTGCAGAACTTCAGTGTAAATTGAAACATGGTCACTGAAACCGTTATTCAGCTAAGAACTAAATCAAAGTATTCCCACCTCACAAGCTATGAAAAAGTATATTCTTACAACACATCTTAACTGGCTGGCAACACAGACAGGAGCACAGAGACACATGCACTTGTGGAGAACACAGACCTCAGTGAGGTAAATCAAGCATCCTTTATCTCTGTTAAAGCTGAAATAATTTCAGTCTAAGAGCATATTTCTTTCCAACCCACTCACTACACTCTACTGTACTGAAATAATAATTTAGTCTTACTAGCCTCCAGTGAATGCATGTAAATACATTCCTTTTAGTTTGCTCAGCAGAGGAACAACAAGGTTTAGTGTTATTAATTTCCTGGTGTGGCTTTTTTTCCTCCTGTTTTCTGGCACTGGATTCATGCATGGTGTTCTAGAAAATTAAGCATCTGAATCACCTGTCACCACAGAGAAACAAGATGAATTACACAGGGTCTAAATGTAGTTTAACCCATTAAGTATCTATGACTTGGTGAAAACAAGATTTTCCCTTTCCTGAGAAAACATTAGACCTGCAGGAAAATACTGTTTAGTGGATCCAAACGTTCACATAAGCCTTGAAGAAATGCAAAACCATCAACAGTAGCTTCTAATGAGGAAAGCATTCCAGCATTATAATCATTTTTTTCTAATTCTGCAAGACAAACTGAGGTCTAGCCACCGCTGGAGGCAGTCTGCAAGCCTTCCCCTACCTAAGAAAGGTAGATAATATGGTAGATAAGGCCAGAGAACTGAAAAAGTGCTGTCTGCATCGCACATGCTCATGCTGAGGAATTTCTCTTCCCCACCTCGATGTCATACTACACTGAGACACTTGGATCCTTTCACCACAGGTTTCTCTGTTCAAGAACCCTTGAGAAAATTATAAAATACCTCTACAGCATAGGAGAATTGGGAGAGCTTGTTTTTTTTTTGAGGGGTGCAGTGGGACAAGGCTTTCAACTCCTGTTTGTCAACTGAAGCATTGGTCATAGAGTAATACTGGCAAAAATCTTGTGGATTTAGAAAGCTCTTGTCTATGATCAAAACTACTGTATATTGCTTCCATTTTCACTTTTATGAGAAGCTCCCTTATCCCTTAGGCTTCCCTCACTGAATTCAAGTCCCAAGCTGTAAGTTTTCAACTCCAGTGTTGCTGGACTAGACGAGAGAAAAGAGGCTCTGTACTGCCAGTACTGCTGTTTACTCCAGTGCCATTTGGCTGCTGGTAAACAACCACAGACATCCTTCTGCAATTTCCTGTTCTTCTCAAAACTTTCTCTGATTCCATCACCAAAACAGCTTGCAGCAGAATTAAGAACCTCCTGTATGCATAGTGTCTGTCACCTAAAGCTGCCCGTGTGATTCAGTACATTATGCTCAGCTTTCTCTGCAACAAGAGAGTGCTGTGATGAAGAAAGGCTTTGCTCCACTTAACATTAATGTTTTGGCATTTTTATAATATAACAAAAGATATTCTTATCAAAAGCTTTCTCAATTATCACATCATCTGCTTCAGTCCCAGGAAGTAGCTTCATTGTGTCTTCTTTTCTATAAAGGCCCATGGAGTAGTGTTTTATATCTTCCAAGAATTTCTTCGCAGACTGAAACAACAACAACAAATTAGTTGGATTGTAGCAGGATTGTTCTTTTAAAGATGTTTGTCCCATGATCAGTGTCATGGGCAGCAGGGTTTTTTGCTCTCATGCATCCAAATTCTCTTATTTTATAGAAATTAAATCTATTTTTTTCTTTCCTCTCTGCATCTCCCATTTTTTTTCAGACTTGCCTTGCTTTTTGCCATGACCTTTTCTGTAGGGTTCCCTATCAAGTTAAGCTTCAGATTTACATAAAATGAGCAGGTTTACTTCCTTCTTCCTGGTTGAACTGGGAAAGCTTAGTAAAGAGGAAAGTCATGAAATTAAGATGAAAAACGCAGTGTTTTAAATGTTGTGAATTGCATCACACATAGTAAGTCCGCTCATATGCAACTGTGACATGATGTTCCCACAACTGAAATTTGCCTATTTTCTCCATATGCTTTCAGATAATGTTATAATGTTCACTACAAACAAGGAAATCTTGTTAATGTGACGTTAAGAACATCCTATTAAAATAAAAATACTCTCTCTGTGCATAGTTGTTAATCCACTCACATTGAAACTCGTCAGATCATGATAAAGGACCTTCCTTTATCTAATTCTGCTCTCAAGAAAATCACTAAGATGTTTTGTCTGTTTTTCCAAGACTAAGGTATGTTGTAAATTCAGAGAAGCAAAAGGACATGAGAAGATTTCACTACAGGATTCTAGCATCTAGCTTCTTTCAACATATGGATACATCTAGTTCACTACAGAAAAGATTGTCCAAGTTTCTTTCAGCACAGAAAAATAAAGATTTCCTTCCCTAGGCTCAAAACAGCAGCATTCATCCATACTCTGTCTCAGGATTGGCAAACTTGATACAAATCTAAGTTTAGATACTTCAGCTGACAAAATATTTGCTCAGAAGCACTAGGCGATGTAAATAAAAAGTAACACGTAAGTGAAAGCACTCCCTCCCTCACCCCAAATGTAAGAAAAAGCAAGATAGCTAATGGCATGAGAAAGAACGGTTCAAAACTGCACCTCTCAGCTACTTACAAGACTTAGGGTGGCAGCAAAACTCAGATACATGGAACGCAGTAAGTATTTAACAGTGACAGGCTGCTGTAATGCATGCAAGCAGTCAGAAAAGAACATGACCTAACAACATAACCACGAATGCAAAATCATACTTCCCACATCTCCTGACTTGATACACTGTGAGCATTGTGAAGAAATGCTGGCTGTTTTTTTTAAATTTTATGTCTAGCTCTTTAGCTCTGCCTCTCAATGTCCCACGGTTATTACAGCTTTAACAAGATTTCTTCATAATGCATATTAGTACCAAACTAATTCTGCAGTTGGAACATCTTATGTAACCACTGCTTTGCGATGTAACACTGCCTACAAAAGTCATTAGGCAATTCAAGTGCAAAGAAAGGCATTACTCTCAGCCACATGTGTTTGAAAGCAGCCAGCTCACCAGAAGTGACTTCTAATTACTCTGAAATTCCCCAGAATTCAACTTCTGTTTGAGACTAAAAATAACCATCTCACTTTAAATTTAATTGCTACTGCTTTCAGTCCATCCACTTCCTGAAATAACAACAAAAACAAACAAGCAACCAAAAACAAACAAACAAACAAAAAAAACAGTTAGTTACTTCATCCTAAGGCAAAGCCATGGCCTAAGCACCCAAAGAAGTGAAATCCAGCTAACAGTCAGGTGTCAAGCACTGTTTCTTCTGATATAAATTTCTTATTTCTAAGCATTAAATCATGAAAACATCTTCAAAACGTGTTTTTGTGAATGCATTCTTTTAAACACAGGAAATGTTGATTAACTATTTGCCAACAGTCATCATTTCAATTTCCAAACGAGGCACTATAAAAATGTTATTACCGCTGAGAGACACACGGAAGGACTCCAAAGACTGTTTCATCTCCCTCGAGGTAGATTATATAGAGGTGTGGCAACCAAAAAGGATAACATTCCTCGCTTGTGATTGCAGACAATAATTATCATCCCAAGGCTGACAAGAACATGAATGTCTTTATGATATAGTTAAAGTTCCATTAACCTCTTCATTCCTGAAACATAAACTATAATAAGTGCAATCCTGAGTAAAATCAAAGATATGAACATAAATAAAATGGTAATACAAAGAGAAGATTCAAAAAAACAGGTCACTACAATGGCAGCCTGTCTTTGGAAAAATCTCAGACCAGCAAGCACAGGAAAAGGCTGAAACACAGGAAATAAGGAAACTAGAAGGAAAAATGGTCAGGGTGTTAACAGAAACAAACAAACAAAAAAGGTAGTCAGGCTTTTATTTTTCCTGGAAATCGGCAGTCAGACAGAAGAGAAATAAAAAAGAAAAACTAAAAGAAGTATGACTATTATCTTTGTAACTTCTTGGGCAGTTTTGACGAGATAACTGATAACACTCTGATGATCCGAGGCTGGCAACTCCCCATTTCAGAAAATGCTTCTAGACCAAAAAAATCCTAAATCCATAACACATCTCAGATCTCGGGTGCAGAACAGAATGCAAGCTTTACTATATATGCAGGTTTTCCTTGGTAGTAAACCCAGGACTTCAAAAAGTTCACGCATGCTTTTGACTCACTCTTACCCTGGTAGACAGCATTACTGCCAGGAAACTTGGAATTTGATTTCCAGTAAGTATTTGTTACTTACAGTATCAAAAGTGCATTCTATATAGCTTTTAATATTTTATAACTGTTTTGAGCAGCTTAGTGTAAATCTTCCATCGCCATAAGGAGTACAAAAACAGCATATATGCAAAGGCATAAGGCATAAAAGATTGTTTTGTAAAAGAACCCTCTGCTGAAGTGACAAGTCCCACGAATGAATTTGGGTCTAACCCAAACAACCTGGATTCTTCCTCTATCTGGCATCTGTTTGACAGGCATACAGGTATCAGGCTCAGTTAACAAACCTGGCTTAAATTACAAGCAATACGCAAGTGGGCATCTTAGAACAATTGTCACCATTCATTGCAAAGAAGTAACAGGATAAAAGTAGTTTACATCCCATGCCAGCAGCAATTAGGAGACCCAAATAAGCTTAAACATGCACACATTTCAGAGTCAGTTCTGCAGCCAAACCTTCTGACCCAAATGTTGAAGAAACATACCTGCTCTCCAAAAGCATCTTCTTACAAAGGCAGTGATGACAAACACAGACAGTAGTTACAATTTTTGTATTGTTTTCCCATGTTAACTCAGTTGGCCCTATAGATATGTTATGCATAGGGAAGAAAAAGTCAACATAAACGTTAAAGATGCATGTGAACAAAATTAGATTGCTTTTAAGAAACAACATTCTTTAAGGCACACTGCCTACCACTTTGCTTTAACCTTTCTCCCAGAGAGACTACTCGTTCCACGGGATTCCTTTACTGATGTAGACCCCAAACTGACAGGCTACTCACATTCAACTCTGAATACAAAACAGCCTGTGATCTTGATTCAGCCAACAGCCAGTAGTGTTTCCTTATACACGGCCCAAGCAACACAGGAGACAACTTGCTGGGAGATATCAAAGAGTGTTTTACTAGCCTCACGATGCTCCGTACACAAGTTCCTACCCAGTCTGACTCACGCTGTGTCCACACTGACACTGCCCCTGCCACAGCTGCAGGGCTGGCAGCAGCCCTGAACAGGCAGCTGACATTTTAAAGGCTATGCAAGACCGCTGGCAGCTCCCCCTGCTGTTGCCAAAGGTAAAGCTACACTAATTCATGCAGGAAAGTTCAGCAACCCCCACAGCAGATGACGCCTTAAAGCCGCAGAAAGCTGGAAACTGAGCTGGAAGGAGCACAGAACCAGCCCCAGGTTTTAGATGAAGTCTCCCACCAGCTGTGCACATACAGTATAACCGCTGCCTTAGGGACATCTCACCGCAGGACGCTCTGGCTGTGGGGATGTTATGTTTGCTCTGCAGAAACCCACAGGGCTGCAGACATTTGGCCCTCCTGCGATGGGACAGGAGGAAACCTGCAAGAAGCAATGACCATGGCTTAAGAGCAGCTTTCACTCTTTGCAATAAGTTATTAAACAACCCAGCCCATCCCAGTGCTCTCCAAAACACCAAGTTTCTTCCCTCCCTCAGAGAGAGGATGGGGTAAGGCCCACGCAGCTGTGAGCTTCTGTGGCACACTGATAATCATGACACCTCAGAATAAAAGTGTGAAGAAAATGTTTCACCTAGGCAGAGGCCACCTAGGAATCTAAGTCCAGGATGAGAAAAATGTGCTCACTGGGGAGGAAAAAACATCCCCTGCTTGCCCAAAAAGCTGTAAGTGGTATAATTAGCACTTGCTAGTAATATTAAACATCATCAGAATTAATCTGAAGGGTCTCTGGGAACCCTTAGAGCAAACTATTTAACTCCTCTAGACCCAAGGGCAGCTCCCTGCCCACAGAGGGCAGCTCCACGTGAAGTTAAGCTACTTATTTTTGCACATTATGCTGCACTGTTTAGTGCAGCCTTTGCTGCACTCATGTGCAACAAGTGTTAATTCAATGTTTTTAAATATCCTGTCTATGTCACTCTAAGCTTTTTTTTGAGGCTCTGACATAACCGAACCATTTCAGTGACTGACATTACTGTCGTGGTATGCATTCAATGCAACTCTCCTTTCTTCTTTTCCTACATAAGCCTTTGTTACACTGCTGTGCATAGAGATGCCCCCCACATTTCCCCCAGCCATAGAGGAGGGGGTTCAATGCCATATCAGCTCAGATTTCAGAAAGAATGTATGGAGTACACTCCACCTTGTACATTTAAAGAGACCCCTCAAACGCTACACAATTCCAGCCCACATCTGTTTCCAAAGTCACACCACAAAGCAGATATCAGCCTGCCAGTGCGTGCGTTCTACTCCCAATTACACCAGGAAGGTTTTGACAAGTGCATCAAGAGGTCAAACACCCTGGAACTGTGTTCTCTTCTGACTACCAGTGTTTGGAACTGCTCTGTAGTTTTAAGTACATGATGTTGAAAGGTCAAACTGATAAAAAAAAAAAAAAAAAAAAATCCAGTGTTAATAAAGGAATCCACGGTCTTGCAAAATTCTCTGGGATTTCTATTTCTCTTTACAACTGCCATTTCAGTTTCAAACCCATTTGGGAATTCGTAAACAAAATTAATACTATAATGGGAAAGAAAACTAATATCCTAAGCTAATATCTGCAAAGTCAGTGTCTTGAAACCAGAGTAAGAAGATAATCTTTAACAAAATGTCAGTGTATGTTGGCTTCTGATTAATAATTAATTAAAATAATCCCCTACTGCTTTTGATTAAGAAAATCTCGGCATGAGTTAGTGCCAGAAGACAGGAAAAAGTAAATGCATGCTCATAAAGACTGAAGAAGAAAACACTATTTAAGAACAGCACAATACAACGTTTATTGAACTTCAAACTGAGTGTTTTTTCTTAATGTTGTGAAGTTTAACTTCAGGAAGCCGCTTACCTACCCACCCACCAGACGCATTAAACCATCTCATACAATGGTCTTTCTGAAGAGAAATATAGAAACTTTTCCATTTTCCACAGCATTTTCAACTCTTAGAAATAGATTTTATTTCCTAAAATTCTTTATACACTTCCAGAGACATGAAAGACTACACACCGTATAAAATTACTTGAAGTTTCCTTATATTCAAATACTTTGATTCCCACTCTTGAATCTCAAATATCAAAAAAA
>WBMW01003834.1:876167-917878 GCA_013396635.1 Penelope pileata | reverse complement strand
AAAAAAAAAAAGAAAGAAACAATCAAAAACATTAAAATATAAAAGCCTCATTCTGACAACAATCACGAGAGAATTAAAAGTAATGAGTGTTCTCTTTTTAAAGATCTTTGCTCTTCAGCCTCTTATTGACCTGCTTCACACTTAGGGAGGTAAGATTTAAAAAAATGGAAATCCAGCAAAAAGCACCTTTAAAGAAAAAGAATTACATATATATATATATATTACAACAGTCTCTTTTTTACCTTGTATTACTTCTACTGTTCTCCTTAATTCCCTCCTGTTGTTCCCTCACCCGTATATATAAGGTCCAATTTTACAGGTTTTTCCTAACTGAAAGGACTGAATAAAGCAGGCTGTAGGCAAAGTAACAGCCCAAGATTTCCAGAGAAATACCTCAAAACCTCGCTCTGGAAGTTTACTTAAGGCTCTGACAGCCAAGTAACTGACTGCAACAAACAGCTCGACTGTGATATCCTGAACTTTCACACATCTTTCTATCACTAGACATGGACTTGCCAAACACTGAAAAGGGGAGAGGCTTTCAGCTGGTTTCCCATAAAGCGCTGACGCTGCAGTTGAGGTCTAAGAGAACACTGCATCAGCGTTAGCCTCATTTCTACTGCTAGCAAATATGTCTAGGTCGTTTTGATACTCATTAGCAACTTGCCAAGTTGCTGAACTTCAGTTTGTTATTTTGGGTTTTCTTGTTTGGTTGGTTTTGTTTGTTTTTTAACAGACCACTGAAGAAAGCTACAGATAAGGCGAGCAACTCCCTGAAACAGGAAGTGATCTTTCACAAACAGCCTATGTGAAAAAACAAAACCGAAGCACTTCCAAGCAGACATCCCAAATCAATGATAGTGATGTACACTATCCTCTTTACATAGGCTTTCTGTTTGAAAAAGGTACAATAACACTACTTTGGGAAAGACAGCATCAGTTTGTATTCTGACACCTACTTGTTTTATTAAGATTTTGCACTCCCAGAGTTTTTGGCATACAACTGCATGTCAAAGAGTAAGGTGGTACTAATACCTCCTTTTAGCTTTCAAAATTCCTTTCATTACTCATCAATTGTTAGACATAGGTGCTGAGACAGGAGTAAGTGAATTCCTACAGAGGAGGAGAAATGATGAAAGCAAACTTTAAAGAGGCTGCGGAAGGGAAAGGCAGCCAGTTCCCACAGTTAATTTAAGAGCTCATCAACACTTATAATGAAGACATGCTATTTAATATTCCAATTAATATGATGTATATATTAGTGTGGTAAGTACTGTATTGACTAAAACCACTGAAGTGTCACTGAAACCTGACACTTCAGCACCTGTGAATCTCCTTAAAGCATCTCTGAACAATAGTTTGACAATCAACAGCCTAAGAATTTTACCCGTAATTGCAAATCCAGCATCATGTTTAGCCTGAGATAAACAAGTTAAACCTGTGGCATGTTAAATCAGTCTTTCTAAAAGACCAGGATTCCCTCCATGAAACTTGAATTCTGAATATTCCTCTTATAAAGGTCAGGTAAAAAGATTCACTACTGTAACATACTCCAACTACAAAAGCTCCTGGAGATTAATTATGAACTAGAGATTATTACTTCATTCAAGGTGTTTCACGTACACATCCTACACTAGATGGCTGTACAGTTTTAAAGGCTGGCAGGAGGATCTAACAGGATTTCTTAAAATCCTGACTCTTACCTAGTAGAAGACACATCTGTTGTTGCTACTTCTTAACCCCAATAGAGCAATATATTTTCATTCAACTCACTGAGTCCCACGGCTTTTCCCCTTGTTAAACTCAAAGAGCAGCAAATAAGAACGGTAAGATCACAACACTTCAGAAAGGAAAAAAAAAAAACAACTTTGAAAAATATGATTTCTGAAAGCTTCAAAAGTAACAGTAGGCTCATCAGTCATGGTCACATACCATTGTTGGTGTCACCCAGTCAGTGCTCTGATGATTTTGCCACCTTCTGCTGCAAGCTTATGTCTCTGTTCTGGCTCTTCAACTCAAGCAGTTGCTTGCTAGTCTCGTGGGTCTTTGGATACCACAAGACAGCAGATCACCAGAAGGCTGTGCTTCTCCAAATACCTACAGGTGTTGACAAAGTTTTTCATTTTTTTCTCCGCAATTCTACCTTTCCTCCCAACCAAGATGCTTACAAGAATCCCCCTTAATAAAAGCTAAATCCCAAATCTTTTAATCAGCAATACAGCTGATATTCATTAATTAAAAAAAACTCCTCTAGAAGATAGAAATCCATTAATTTCTTTCCTACAAAAAATTCTATTCCATACTTTTCCCCTCTTATAAAGGGGCAACCCTACCCACACAACCCTGTGCTAGCAGTAAGCGTCCCTAAAAGCAAGAGACTTGCATCTTCCTGTATTGATACCTGATTTCATCTCATTAGTGCTCAAATGGCTCAGTAGGATGAGTGGCTTTGAGGTGCTACACGTCCCACAGGACCTGCTGACCCTGACTGTACAAGTAACTTGACCCTGTGAAGCCATGCAATCGAGGCCACATCAAGAACATGTCGTAACCTGGTTTGTGTGATTTTCAAAGGGATGTTTGTGCTGAGTTCCAGGAGCAGAATTTATAAAAATTATGAAGCATAGCATCTACCACAGCAAGCTTGCAAGATGAAAATAAAAATACGAGTGCTGCTGTCCAGAGAATCGATCACTTTGAAGCCCTTTTTTGAGTTTCTTGCACACAAAGCCAGGAAGTATCCTCAATTCAGTAATTTTCCACAACAGGACAGCAAAATAATGAGAAAAATGTTTCTACAAAGAAAGCCCAGCTATCATGTACCATTCCTCATTAGCCAAGTAAAATGTTTTTCACTTAAACTATTTCGTAGTCAAGGGGCCAGAAAAGCGTAACTATTTTTCTTGTGAGATGCATTACAGTAATTTTTTGGATTAATATTTCATTTTTTGAGTGCCTGAACAAGAAAAACTGATGCATTTAGACTTGTTGCAACAATCAACTAATGCCGCAGAACTACTCCTTTATTTTACGTGGAAGCGCACCTTTACCCCTCAGCTCGCATGCTCCAGTCGCTCACACTTAGCAGCCGCAGGGCACCGGGAGAGCACGGTGCATTTCGGGGTCAGGCCCGGCAAACTCCTGCTCCCTGCCTGCTGCTCCTCACCTCCCACGTTCAAGCACGGTCAGATTACCTCTAAAAACGCACAAAAAAAAAGCAAAACGAGGTGACAACCCCCGAGGCGAATGCAGCCCGGGACGGCGGGGAGGCTCGCTGCCCGTTCTCTCAGCGCCCGGAGCGGCGGGGCCGCGCGGCTCCCACCGCTCCCCTCACGAGGGGCGCGAGGAGCTGCCCGCATCCCTCGCTGCATCTGGAGAGCGGCACAGAGCCCCCACCGGGCGCCCTCCCCGTCTACTCAGCGCAATTTAATCATTCGCTACCCCAAGGTGCGGCGGCGGGGGTCGGGGAGGGCTCTGCCCCTCCGCATTCTGCGGGGATTACACGCTGCGCAGGGGCTGAGGGGGGAACACTACTGCGCGGGGCCGGGGAACGCTCGCAACGCACAACCGCCGCCTCATCACGAGGCACCCCCGCGCTCCGAGGCGCCCGGCTGCTTCGGGCGGGGCTGCGCTGCGCCGCTCTCGCGAGAGTGCGGCCGTCGGCCATTTTCTCATTGATTGGCGCCGGCGGAGGGGTGGGGGCGCGGCGCTGCCCTCGGCGGTTGGGGCGGTGGCGGTGGAGGAGGATGAGCCGGCAGCGTCCCCCCGCCTCCCGCTGCTGACGACGACGCCGCTCGGCTCTGCTGCGGGCCCAGCGCCGCGCCATGGTGCCCAGCGAGGAGAACCAGCTCGTCCCCAAAGAGGTGAGGGGGGGCTGCAGGGCAGGCGGCGGCCCCTGCGGCTGCGGGAGGCCTGGGGCTGGCGGCAGGGATAGGCCCGGCCGGGCGCGGGGCGCGTCTTTGTGAGCGCGCGGGAGGCCCTCCGCCCGCTGTAGGGGGGAGAAGGGAGGCCCTCCCTGNCTGCGCCCGCTGCGCGCCGCGCGGCCCGGGCAGATACGGAGCTGCGGCCCGGGGAGCGGCCGAACTCCGTCGCGGTCTGAGAAACACAGCGGCGGTGTTGGGCCCCTCGGCTCCTCCTCGACGCGGGGTGGGAGGGAGAAGGGCTGTTCTGGGCCCTGGGCTGGAGATAAGAGGCTGCGCGAGGAGGAAGGCGAAGCCTCTGTCCTGCAGCGATAGGCAGATGACACGTGTCATATGCGGGAGAGACTGCTCGGGGCCGAAGCCCGCTGCTGGCGCGGGGCTGTGCGCGGCGGTGCCAGCGGGTAATGCCTCGGCCCCGAGCAGATAGTGCCTCGGCCCTAAGCAGGCACGCTGCACGTTTGGCTTTTCTGCTTCACTTCTGTTTAATTGCACAAACCATTCTAGTTGTTGTTTTTCAGATGTCGCCAGTCTGGGCAGCTTTGTGAGGCAGGCACCAGTTTGTAGGCTTCAGTAAAATAAAGGGAGGGTCCCAAAGTGGTATCCCTGAGCACAACTGTGTAACAGCATTAAAGCCTGAATTTTAGAAACAAATGTTCTATGTGGAGTTGTACAGGTAAGGGGATACCGAGGTACCTCTTGTTTCTGTGCTTAAAATCCTATGAATGAAAGGACTGTGTTCAGTCCTTCAGCAAGAAGAGATCTCCAGAAACTTAAGGGGTGGAGTGCAGTAGCCACTATGCTTAGGTATTTCATTTAAAAAAAAAAAACAATAACATGGAAGTGTAGGAGAATCCTTGTGGCACTTGTGGTTAATTGGAAGAGGCAAGTCGATTAGTGTAAGAATTTAGCTCAGGCTGTTTCTTGAGTTATATGTATTAATAGTACTGCTGTTGGCTTTAAAGCTGCATGCAGAATATACGTATGATTCAGATGGGTATTTTTAACCAACTCGTTGGGCTGGGATTTTGCATGCACTTCTGTCTGCATAGAGGGGAAGTGTGGGTAAAGGAAGGTGGAAACTTAGAATACGTGTCATTATAGATGTGGAGATGTTAAGCGTGTGGTACAAAATCTCCCGACTTTTTATGTAGGTGACGTTACCGTGAGCTGCTTCTTCTCAGCAAGTTTTCTCAAGATCTTTATTGTAGCCACACCACGCCTTCTGTAAATAAATGACAGGGAGCACCATCAGTTCTTTAAGGCTCTGGAGTTTGTAGATGCTGATGGAGTTTTCCCTGGGGACGTGAGAAAAGTCAAATTGAGGAGAAAGAGATGAACTGTTAAACCCATCTGATAACATGTCATAGAACTTTATCTCAGCTTGTCCCATGTTTTTCAGGAGATGCTCATTCTATTGCAGTGGTAGACATTTAACAAATATTATGTTACAGCATTCATATGAGGTCCTTCTGAGATTTGTTAGTAGTCTCACTGCAGAGAACGCTGAGTTACAGGTAAACAGAACTCTGCAGGTCTGAGTTCCCAACGTCCACCTTGTAGGTATTGCTGTGAGGCCATTAGCAGCAGCTGGAGACAAAGCAGGTCTTCTGGAGCTTCAGTCCTGCCCTTTGGGAGTGGACGAAGGACTACAGTTTGTTTTTTTCCCTTCCTGAAGACCTGAGTAATTATCTCTTGTATAGCTGCACAGTGTCTCGTGCACTTTGTAAGATTAGACTGGGATGTGAACCAACGTCTGCTGAAGATGAGTATGCAGCCATGTTTTGTTTTTGCCTTTGCATTTCAGTGTAAAGGAGCAAGAAAAATCTTGTGTTTGCTTTAGGCCAAACTGGGGAATGACTAATCCACTGAGGGGAAAAGGGTTCTGGTTCTTGTCTGCAAGCTGATGTGAGGCCATGGTAGGTACTGCACTAGGAGGCACCTGTGTTAACTGTCTTTGCTACAGGAGTAGGAAGATAGGTATTAGGTTGTTTATAAGCTTTCAGTTTGTCTTTCAATTTATGCATACCTGTGCTTACAGGGGCTCAGATTGCTGCTCTTCAAGTGTGAGGGCTGTTCCGGAAGTAATGCCTCCCATTTTATTATGTTGGCCCACAGTGTCAGAGCGGATGTTGCTGGGATGTCAGTAGAGGTTGATCCTTCCCACCAATATCCCGTTCCATGTTGTTGCTGTGTGACAGATAGCAGCAGAGGGGCAGTCCGACACAACGGCGTCTGACATGGAAGTGCAGATGAAGCAAAGGTGCAGCATTGAGTTCCTCCATGAGGAAAAAATGACATCTATCTATTGACATCCATTGACACTTGCTGAGTGTTGATGGAGCCCAAACAGTGGCTGTGAGCACAGTGAGGCAG
The DNA here is from genome assembly GCA_013396635.1 of Penelope pileata. NCBI lineage: Eukaryota > Metazoa > Chordata > Aves > Galliformes > Cracidae > Penelope > Penelope pileata. The sequence continues at coordinate 911,585 of WBMW01003834.1, read as the reverse complement.
TGCATTTCAGCAATGGTGACAGTGGCAATGGGACACCTGCTGGTGTAGTGTTTTGAGCATGGCATGCAGGCTCCTGTTCATTGCTGGTGAAAAGGCACAGCTAATGGCAGTGACTGTTGAAGAGTGTTTTGTAGCTGAGAATTTCTCTATCAAATAGTGTTATTGTATGTTATTTATTTCCATGGAAATAAATAGGAGGCATTACTTTCAGAGTGACCTACGTATATTGCATGAAGAGTAATAGCATGTTTTCATGGATACAAAATGCTACTAGTTCCACTGTTGTACTTTGTATATCCTGTAGTACTGTCTTAGGAAATTTTTTTCTTTTGGTCGTGGCATAGGTTCAGCTTGCAATGCTGAAGTGCATGTAATCAGTTTCATTATTTTCTCACTCATAACTTCAACATTAAGTTCTTTTTTCATTTGGAATGTACATACTAAAGCAGTTTCTAATAGTCCAGCGTTGGGCAAAAATCTCAGTATAAATATCACAAGTTACACAGGTATTTAGTAAACAAATTCTTGCATTCTGACCACTCACTGCCTAACACTTTCCCAAGTATTTTAATACTCATGTGACCGATGATTCCTGAATGAGTATTCCTGCTCAGGGAATACTAGACCAGGGGTTCTGTGTGAACAGGTCCGTGTTCCCTTTCCTCCCAATTCTCAATTCCCTTTCTCTCTTCATCTGAAAGATTCAGCGTAGTATTCTTTTATACCATATAAAACAGATGCCGTTGGGTCATATTGCTCACAGTGCTAGTAAATGCTGAACATTCTTGAAGAATTGCTTTGTTATCTGGTGTCAATTTTTGCCCTAATCCAGGAAAAGTTATCCAGGGAGGGTTCAGTAGGATCAACTTGGAAATATGAAAATGGTGCTATTAGAAGGGAAAGTGCTTCCATGGCTTTTAGTGCTTGAGAAGAAACGTAGACCTGAAAGTTAAATTTGGCAAATATACCTCAAACAGAGAATAATACAATATTCTATTGAACGCAGTTGATGAGAAAGGTATATGTTTAGTTACTGATAAGTAAATTTTACAGAATCTTTTGTTGAAAATCAAGATACATCAAACTACAGAGCATTGCTCTGACCCATAGCTGGTAAGAATGTAAAAAGTAGGTTCCACCATGAGCTTCCTGAAATGTCTGTGCCACTAAATAAATGTTGTACAGATACTTTCTTAACAAGTTCCAGCATGAGCTATTCCAAGTACACCTGTCAGAGTAAGTACATATGCTTTGTACTTGCTGCCATTTAATCAAAGAAGGTAGTGTGAGTTCTCTCAGCTACGTAATGTCTTTTCATCCCTTCACTAATTAATCCGTTTTCATCTCCTGCATTGAACAAATAAAAGATGTTTCTTGACAGATATCGCACTAACTTCTTCATTAGAAGAATAGGAATCAGGGTAAGACATTTGCACTTCTGTTTAGTGCAGGGATGTTGTTCTTTTCAGTGCTGATGATGCCGTTACTCCTAGCTTCCAGTGTATTAAGATATGCTACAGGCGGTTAGAGCTAGTGTAACTTGTCAGTTTTTCCCTGCTTTCTTTCTCATGTGCTTTACTTCTGTTGTAAAGCATGCAGTAGTTTTCACAACCACACCTTCCCTGGCTGAGAAAATTGGGAAATCTAATTTAGGAAACAAAATCTGAACAGAAGTTGACCAAGTCCTTTGTTCCTTGTGAACAGATGCTTTCTGAATGATAGTCCATGTATTGTAGTTGGGTGAACAAGGCATGTGAGCAGTACGCAAGATCTCCCTGCTTAGTTCAACCGCAGGTCAGTTCCCTTTGCTGTTGTGTAATATGTAGTACAAGAAGGATGATCAGGGTAATTATCTGATAGCACTTGGAGATCATCTGTTAAATTTTTGCGTAAGAGATTGTTACGTCAAACTGTAGATACTACTAGCTAAGTTATTGCTAAGTAGAATAATCTGACAAATAACATACCACTTCAGGCTTTTTGTTGTGGCAGTGCACCTGGAACATATCAGTGTTCTGTAATATTTTGTGGGTCACTGGTGATTCAAGTTGCTAAATCGAGTACAGTGCTGCAGGTACAGTCCTTAAGTTTTTGAGCAGTTCTGTGCTGTTTCTCAAAGTACTAATGGACTTTTTGGTGATCTGTGAAGTAATCATATGGAGGCAGAGAATACTTGAAATATATCAGTATTAAATTCTGCACTGCTGTGAGCTCAGACTTTCAGTATGCACCAAAAATTTGTTTCAAATACTTCTTGTTGCCATTCTTAAGTTCACTATTTCTGTTTTTCCTGTTTTTAAAACCTAAGTACTTGTGGATTTACATCAGTGCAGTGTTACGTCATAGTTTTAAAATATTAATCTTCCTCTCCCACAAATTGTAAGTAATTCCTACATTCCTTTTGATGATAGAGTATTAACATTAGATGAAAACTTGGATGCAATTACTGAAGAAGACCTACACCTTGACTTGGTTACCTTTGACTTGAGGGTTTTAGTCCTGTTGGAATTTAATTCTGGAATAGAAAGTCTTAATTTAAACCTTTCTCCCAGTACACTAAATGGATGCAGTAATGCCCTAAAATATTTATAGATATTGAAATAGCTAGTCACAGCTCCCCTCCTATTTTATTTGCAAATATTTTGGGGTTTATGTAAGAAACAGAAGTGTAAAAGTAATGTCTCTAGAAAACTGAGTAATTGAGTTGCATAGTCTTTTTCTCTTTTTTTTTGTCCTGTTTGTAAACATCGTTGATTCCTTTTGTTGATGCTTCAAGCTGATATTTTGCACGTTGTCCCTTTGAAAATGAATGTAGTATGCCTTCCGATGAGCTGCTTATTTAGTGTTTTGCTGTATTTTTCCTGTCTCAAACAAAACCATGTTTTCAAAAAAGGCTGTTGCATTATAACTAAAGAATTGGCAGCTGAAAACTCTTAACAAGTCTTGTTTTCCTTGTAAACTCAGAATGCTATCCAACTTGTTCACAGTTTCAGCCACTGTGTAAGTGTGTAGTCTGTTCTTTGTGGGTGTTTTGCAACATTTGGCATGTAATCTCCTTGTGTCAAACAAAAGGTCTTGCACAGCACTGGCTCTTGTTGTAGCTTCAAAAAGAACATGTTGTCCATGTTCTAAAAAAGTAAGAGGCAAAATTGGTAAAAATCGCTTGATTGAACTTAGTTTCTGAGGGTTGTGACTGCACTCTTTATGTGACCATAAGGCTATTTTTGTGACAATAGATATTTTTTTAGATGGGCAGTTCTGTAAAATAGTTTAGCACTCATTGTAGTTCTGCAGAATGCTTCATCTGAGGTAAATTGCTCTGTAGGTGCACAGCCCAAACTCTTGAAAAAGGATATCTTCAGTGACTAAGAAAGTCATTGCATGGCAAAAGGAGTATTTTTTGGAGCAGAATCTGAATGTGAAATTCATCATCTTGATAATACGTGGGATGGACACCTTGTAAGTAACAGAAGGATTCAAGCATGAATTCTGTACTAGGGAATGTTCTAGTTTTATAAGGTGTGTAAGGTGTGCAGGTGAAATGTATTTGATACGCTGTGTGTTCTCTGTAGATCGTGTGTCAAAAGAGATTAATTTTGAGATTTGTTTCATTTTTGAAAATACTGCAATATTGCAGGAGCTAAAGGAATTCAAGACAGATATATTCATTGATTTGCATGGTTACCATTGAGATCAGTAATAATGATTAAAATTAAAGAGAAAGTAAGGAAATGTAACAACTGATAGTAGTGTCTGTCTTGTTTGTAAATAAAGAATTTTCATCAGTTAATATATGGAAAAAAAATGAGCTCTGTCCTTGTACATACATTGTTGTAGCTATACCTTCTGTGGAGACATTCTGTGTTCCGTGTTCTTTCTGGAACCCTTTGTGGTAGTGGCAGCAGAAACTATTTATGCCCAGGCTTTGTGGGTGCTTATGTTCTTGACTGTTGCCCTTAATTCAGTACAATATTGCTAGAGCTCTGCATGAGGGATCTCTGCTGGTCCACCATTCCAGCATCTCTTCATCCTTCTCCAGCAGCAGGTGGACAGTTGAAAGTTAACTCTGCATTCATGTAATCTGCTATGCACAGAAATTAGTTTTTCTGGCATACGTCTGCCAGTGATTTTTTGTAATGAAGTAAGTCTACATTTCATAATTATTCAAAAAAAAAGTAATTTTTTTCCCTCTCAGACTGGTTTGTTTTTATGCATTTGCAGCTCTTAATCTAGAAGAAAGACGTTTGGATTATTAGCACTGTAGAAAAATGTTTCAATAGAGTTTCATGGTAGGTCTGTACTCAACGGAGTTGTGAGCAAGTGTGAAAGCATATCCAGTGCTTCTGTGACTTTCCATAGGAAATGAATGATGTGGTTGTAGGATGACAGATAAGTCTAATAAGTATCTCACTGTGCTTCTGCACTTTTCAGAAGAAAAAATGAACATGGTGATAAAGTAAGGGATGGACAAGATGCAGACGAGAGGAAGCAGTATAAAGATTAGGCTATTTCAGATCAGAATAACAAGTTTGTACAGTTATCAATGTATAGAGGCAGGCAGACTGCAGATACAGAATCATAGAATGGTTTGGATTGGAAAGGGACCTTAAAGAATCATCATGTTCCAACCTCTCTGCCGTGGGCAGGGCTGCCACCCACCTGATCAGGCTGCCCAGGGCCCCATCCAGCCTGGGCTTGAACGCCTCCAGGGATGGAGCATCCATAGCTTCTCTGCGCAGCCTGTGCCAGTGCCTCACCACCCTCCTCATGAGGAGTTTCTTCTTTATATCTGATCTGAATCTGCCCTCTTTTAGTTAAAAGCTTCAGTTTAAAGCCATTACCTCTTGACCTGTAACTACACTCCTGTAAGGGGAGCACGAGATCACGGCCTGAATCAGTGATTGAGCACCTGGTGAAGGGCAGTGGCTGGCCTGGGGAGCACAGGCAAATTGTTTGCACCTGTGCCCCCCCCCACCATGTGACTGGAAGGGGTGGACCCAGAGTGGAGCTGCCCTGGGCTCATTTAAGAGCCAGCTGCCAATGTAAGTGTATCTCTTGTGGGAACTGGCTGCTCTTTGTGGAAGCATCATCATCTTGGTGGGGGATAGCTGTCATGTGAGTCTAAAACTTCTGTTACTCCTGTTTATGAGTGTTAAATCCTCAAATACTTTTCCTGGGATTGCTAAGAATTTATCTGAAGCAATCTCACTGCCTTGTTTGCACAACAGCTCCCTAATAAAGAGTCCTTCCCCATCTTTCCTTGCATTCCCTCTTTGCAGGTGGGGCCTAATGAGGAGCAGAGGGGGACAATCGCCTCCCTTGCCCTACAGGTCACACTTCTTTTGATGCAAGCCAGAGTACAGTTGGCTTTCTGGGCTGCAGGAGCACACTGCCAGGTCATGTTGAGCTTCTCATTAACCAATGCCCCAAGTCCTTCTCCTCAGGGCTGCTCTCAGTCCATTCTCTGCCCAGCCTGTATCAGTGTGTGATTGCCCTGAGCCAGGTGCCGCACCTTCCACTGGGCCTTGTTCAATGCCATGAGGTTCTTGATGATAATTTCAATTTATTGGACTGTAGTTCACAGTCTTCCCTTTTTCCCCTCTTTAAAAGTGGGGATTGTTTCCCCTTTTCCAGTCACTGGAGACTTCACCAGACTACCATGACTTCTTAAATATAGTGGACAGTGGCTTAGCAACTGGATCCACCAGTTCTCTCAGGACCCACAGATGCATGTCATGAGGTCCTGTGGACTTGTACATATTCAGTTTCCCTAGATGGTCTCAAACCTGAGAACTGCTTGTACATCTAATTCCTATTATTTAAGTCTGGATACAAAAGCTACTAGAAATTAAATGATTCAGGTTCATAGAAATAATATGATTGGTTGAAATTGAAGCCTTTAAAATAAGAGTGAAATACTTAAAATGTACAGTGATTAAGTGGTTTAGATACTCAAACTTGATTTGTTATTACAGAGGATGTATTCTTTATTATCCGTGGACTTTTTGTTCTTTTTGTTTTTGGCTTGTTGGAGTTCATGCCGTCTGCAGGGTGCTAAGGAAACATTTGTACTTCGTACATTTGTGTTGCATTTTTGACAGTTGCTATATTGAATTTTTAAGGGGAGCAATTAATCTTTAAATCACCTTTAATGTAGCATATTTAAAAGACCAGCAGAAGATAAGAGAAGACTGGTTCTCCAAGATGTTCTTAAGGTGCATGTGAAGTCTTTTAAATTACCAAACTTGAAGACAGAATGTAGTCTCTGAAAAACAGCAAAACAAAGGATTTGATTTCTTAATTCAGCTGTCCTCAAACATGTCTCTCCCCCGCCATGTTTCACAGCCCTTCAGGCACCCTCATAAATGTACTACTTTGGCCCCATACCAACTTTTCTGGTCCTCATTTCTACTTTTCTGAATGTTATTTACAAATGACACAGTAATCGACAGAAGTAGCATCAGACTCTCAAAGGTAGATGCTAGCCTCCAAGCTTACCGTTTCTGTCTAAGGCATAGTGGATTTTTGGACATGATTAGAAAGTTGGAAGGATCAGACTTTGAAGTGTATTTAGAAAATAATAACTTGACCGTATTTATTTTATAGGAGTGACTGCTTTAACTGCCCGTATGCTACTCTGTTTCACTGAGCAAACTGTAGCAAACAGTAACTTTTTTAAAATTAAAACTTTGTTACTAGAGGAGCATTTCTGCCTTTGAAAACAACTAATTGATCTCAGATTTACAAGCAGCAGAAAAGAGAGTGAAACATGTACCTCTTTTCCAAAACAAACAAGAAGGCAGTGGCTCTGCTACAGAGTTTCATGTTGTCCCTCTTCTGCCTGCATGGGCTCATCCACCAGAGGAAGGCATTCTTGGGGGTCATCTGGCCAGGGCCATTAGTCTCAGTTCTGGCTCCAGCCTTCTTCCAGGATATCCAGCACTTATACTCTATCTACAGCAGGCTGGAAAAGGGGTGAGGAAGAAAGCAATGTGATTGCTGGAGAAGTAATAGGTTTTGCTCTTCCAGGTCATATGGAGTAGAAGAGGGAGTTGCTCTTGTTGCCATGTAAAGCAGCACTGACAAGAGACCCGTACCTGAGGGTAGAGGGTGTCATTTTCATTTCAGTCTGTCAAGTTACCAAAAAAAAAAAAAAGTTGCAGTACATCCAGGTGGTGTTGGTATTTAGTAATTTTGAGTACTATTGCATGTGATATGTTTAAAATGCTGCTAGTAGTACTCCTACTCCTTTGTGGTACTGCTGTGTCATTTGATGCTTTTTAAGGAGAGTTACATGTTCAGTTGAGAAACTGGAAGACTGCAGTTAAAGCCAACCCACTGGAGAGAAAAACAAAGCCCAGCCAGAAATGATGAATTTTAAGAAGAATTAGCTGTGTGAGGAAGCTCAACATGACCATTTGTACAAGCACAAGAAAGGGGGACCACGGGGGTGGGAATACGCAAGTGGGAGCAAGGCTGCATTTTCTGGCAGCAGTTGCAGCTGTTGAAGATTTAACTGCTTGTGCAACTGGAGTATTGCTGCGTTCCAAGTTTTCAGGCTGCCTTGCGTGTGTGAAGTGTTTTTAGTGCATTGTAAATTCACCAGTCTTACTGAGTGGCCAAAACAGCCAGCATGTTCATATTATTGCAATGAATGTCTAAAACGTGGTCAGAAATTTTCTATGTGTGAATTTGGGAACCTGATTTCCTTTATACAAGCTGAAAGTTGTAGAAGATGGGATGATTTGGGATGAAAATGTCTGTTTTAATATTTTAGAAGGTTAACATTTGAAATTGCAATTTCTTTATGTGATATATAACATAATTTGAATATCTCAAATATGTGCCCAAACAATTAACTTGAGAAGAATTCTGTGGTAAAATAGTCCTAGAATGTTTTCCCAAATGGCAGTGCTAAGTAGCTGTCTGTGTTTGCCTTTGTAGATGCTTGTGCAGTGTAGGGTCTGCAACTTTGCTAAACTAGCGTCGTGGGCATAGTGAGTTGTGATGTAGCCATGCAGCAGCATCTCCTGGCTTGGTCAAGGACTTGTTACTTTTTTTGTTCCTTTTCTTTTGAGGAAATGGCAGTAGAACATTTTTATATCTCTCTCTGAGTTACGTATGTTAGCTCAGAGCGCATGAACTGTATAGTTAAGGGGCTAGTCTGCTTTATGAGGTATCGTAGATACCTTTGGTGAATTCAGAGTCCATTTTCATCAGGGCAAAGTTGAAGCTTTTATGTGTAGCATAATCTTTATTCTTTTAATTTCACATTAAAGCATACATTTCCACATTGAAAGGAGCTTTTCTGTAAAATGCAGAATTGAAGTGGTTACTTTACTGAAATGTCTGTAACTTTCAATTGAGAGCTGATGCAGTGAGTAAGCAACAAAAACATGAATTGTTTATTTTTGAATTTGAGAAACTAGTCAAATCTGAAATTACAGACTGATGTGTAAAGAAGACAACTGCTAGACAGAACTACTAGCTTCAGATTATTAAAGCTTTAAAACTAGAATGTCATAACTTCCCTTTATAAAAGAAAAAGTTGTCATTCTGCTGAGAAGACAGTGGTCTAATTTTGGCTGTTTTTGTGAGTCAGTTGCTGGGGCAAATAGGGCGTGTTAATAAAGACTGTCAGTATATGTTTTGTTGATCTTGACCAAGGATGCAATTCAGAATGAAGATGCAAATAACGTCATTACTTGTTCCAAATTTCTTCATTTTCTATCTCTCTTTTCTAGAAAAATATAAAGTGCAATGCGAGAGAATCAGAAACCAGTTAATTTTATTTGTCCACAGGTGAAAAACAACTTTGTATAAATAATGTTTATTGCTGCATTTCTGATAGCACTGTGGGTACTAAGGGAGACTTGTCTTTGTTATGAGCTTTGGGAATAAGGACTGTAACTTACCCTGTATTGCCTTCGGTTGAGTACTTCAAAACAGACTTACATTAACACATACTTTCCTACAGGAAACAATTGAGGCGTGGAGGAACAGTTTCCTACAAACTGGCAGCTTCGTAATTTATGGGTGAAATAAACTGAATTGCAGGGTTATATGCTATTCTTGCACTTGAACCATTTGAGGTAAAATGTTTACCTGTGTCTGGAGGGCTTTTTAATATAAGGAAGGAATTTGTTAATATGAATTTATTTCCTGAATTATTATGTTTTATATATTATGTTTGGATTTGTTGTTGTTGTTTGTTGTTGTGTTGGTGGGGTTGTTTTGTTTTGTTTTTTCTTCCATGAAAGGTAGTCTATAGTATCACGACTTAGTGACGTATTATGTAACAGCTCTGGTAATAATTGAAATGTTAACATGTGGATGGTGCTTTGGAATTCAGTAGTAATTCTTTTATACTCTAAAACTGACTTCACGCTAACAAAGAAAATCAATTACTGTTGTAAAGAATTATGACATGTTAATTTTGTTTTTATATACCATAGGACATGTTTTGGAATTGCAGACAAAGTATCTTTGCTGAAATGAAGAAGAAATTTTCACAGGTAGACAGATGGAAAAATCAGCTTTATAAAATGAGATACATAGTACCAGCATGATGATGCCGTAGCTTTTATTTCTTAACATGAGCATGAGCTGTTGAATATTTGTGCATGTTCTTGAATACCAAGATTGTGTACATACTGAAATCTTCAGTTCAAAGCTTCTGCTGTTGTGTTTGAATGCTTTTGCATTGATATGTTCCTGTAGTCCTTCAGTTTTTCATCAGAAGCAATGATTGTGTAGCTGTCTTTACATACCAGAGAATGTGGCAGTTGAAACTAAGTTTAGTGTTTATTCTGCAGGCTTGTTTTGGTAAGTCTGTCCGAGTAGCCTAGAGGTTGATCACGGACTAATATTACCTTTTACAGCCTTTTTGTAGTCAAGTAGCCACAAACAAGAGGTTGTGGTCGTTCAGATGGCATATGTGAATGCTGGGCATGAACAGAATGGGACTGAGGTTGTTTTGCTTCATCTGTTTACTGTGAACGTGAGACAGTGACAGCTCAAAGGATGGCTTAATATCTTTTGATATGCTATCCCTGAGTTAAACCAGTTCAGTCTGTCAGAATTACATCTGTAAACGAGGAAGAGAGGATTTGTGTGGCGTGGAACGTTCTGCAACCCAACCAGCAAATCTTCTGTAATCTTCGATAATTTGTTCTCTTAATGTTATTTCCTCTATGTAATTCTCCATCCATCAGATCCTGCATGTCAGTAGTAACTCCAATATTAGTCAAAATTAATTTATTATCAAAAGCAGTGGAGAAAGGTTGAGCAGGAGGGATTGAATGTATAGGTATCTTCCACAGAGGAAAGGAGTATTCTGGTGTTGATTATGTAAAAGGCAGTAGGACAAAAAAGAACTGAGTCTCAAACAGAGAACTTCTGTCCCTGACATGGTCGTATAGACTAGCAGTTGTAGAATCCGTACAAAATTACCGTGGTAATCCTTAAAACTAGGGTTATCTTAAATATTCCTAGGTGAAGCTGTATGCAAGTGGTGCCATGCATGTTTTTGAGCATGTAGCCAGTGTCTGGCGTTGAAGTCTTCTGTGCAGTTGATAAACTTAGGAAAATTGAGCTTTAAATTCTTAAGAAAAATAAGTCTAAAGGATCATAACAATACGGATTGGAAATGGCTTGTATTTGCCCTTTTCTGTCAACTTCGTTTCAACCATCTACACAATGGAAGGTAGATACTGAGTGTAGTTACCTGATGTTTTGAAGTTGCATGGAGACTGTCAACTGGTCTTGACATTTTGGAAAGTAAAGGGATCAGCTAAAATGTTCTTTTTTAAGATGTTTGGTATTTAAGACCTCTCTTAAGGGACTTACACCACTTGGGTCATCTGTGTTGTAAGGTTGGTCGTACAGAAATACAAGGGATGCTAAAGTTGTTTAGCGCTTTATAGTTCTTTATTCTGTACGTGTTTATGACATGGTTGACAGTTTTAGCATGAACACAGTTCTTGCTGTTTGCTGATGTTTTATCCACTGAAATTGGTGATAATGCTGCATGCATCTATTTGTCTCTCTTGGTGATGTGCTCTTTAGCCCTGGAGTGAGGTTTGGGTGATCTGATACGTGTTACTAATGCTTTGTGCTACAAGGTGAAAAGGCTGACTCCTTGGGGACTAATTACTTCTCTTACTGACCTTGTGCTTTCTTGTGTGACCTCTATTTAAGTACTAGTTATTTTGTTTTATCCTTTGGAAAACTGAGAGAGTTGATTGGTTGTGTTTCATTAGATCTTTGGTTTCCTGGTTTTTCACTATTGGAAAATGTTGGGAAAGTGCTATTTTCTTGGATTATCTGGCTCTGTAACATCTTACCTTTATTCCATTGCCTTCTTCACTTTTCTGATTTCAGGTATATTGAAGTTGCTGTTTTCTTGCTTTTTTTTTTTTTTTTTTTTTTTTTGTCATGGTATGAATGAGAACTGCCGACTAGCCACTTGGCCAATGTTCATTTTCTTACTCAGACAAAAGAATTTCTCCTGTGACTCACCCCCAGCAGTGGATTTGATAGAAGGAAGTTGGTTGTGGCTTGATTAAGAGGCTTTTTCTTTTAATGACTAGCTTCCAAGTTTATATGGAAGCTTCTCTGGAGATCTTCTGGGTGCATTCCTAGAAATCCCAAAAGGTGTACTTCAACTTCAACAGCATTCATGACTGTGTCAAAGCTAAACATGAGACTGAAGTGATGATTTGAAAATCTGTTTCTGATTCAGCTCAGTCCTTTATCTGCTGAAAAGCTAAAGTTCTGTGCAGAGCTTAGGCAGTTTTCCTTTACTTATCCAAATTCCTTCTTGTTCTTTGTAAGTGAAGCATTTTAACACAGATTTTTCCGAAACTGGAGGATTCTTGATTTGTGAAAGCAGACAGAAGAAAAGCAAACCCACTTTTAGGGTTCTTACATCATAAAAGTATACACGTTTGGTGAAATCTTGTTTTGATTTTTTTGATTAAGCTCCAAAATGTTCTTAGCTTTACTCATTTCTTTGTTGCCTGCTGTCATTTCAGGTGGAAAGTGCTGCTGAGGAGCCCAGAGTGCTGTGTATAATACAAGACACCACAAATTCGAAGACAGTGAATGAGCGTGTCACCTTGAATGTGCCAGCTTCCACACCACTTAAAAAGCTGTTTGAAGATGTAGCTTCAAAAGTGGGCTATGTGAATGGAACCTTTGATTTAGTGTGGGGGAATGGAGATAATGTAACTGATACGGTATGGCAAAAGTACTTTTCATTATCTTTCGATAGCAAATATTCAAGACTCAGCATTATAGAAAAGTGCCATCCATTTGCATAGTGCATATTACGTAGTATTTTTTTCATTAATCCCTCTAAAAATTAGTCATAGGTACACCAGAAATGCTAACACCACTGTTTTGATTTGGCTATACGTTACTATCTGCTTTTCAATCTCAAAATGTGCTCTTAATTGATACATAAATTTAATCATTAAACAAAAATTAATATTGTGTAGTAACTTTCTATGTTTCTCCTGATACCCATTTGAATCTATAATACAAAAAAAAAGCAAAAACAAAGCCAAAGAAACCTGTAACATTATTTCTCTGCTTTATTGTAACTCAGTGTTGGTTTTCGTTAGTATGACTCTTAGAGATGCTCTTAGAAGGCTTCTTAAGATTTCTTAAGAAATAGACATCAGTTTTCACAATGTTTGTGCTTACTGAGCTTCATTTTTTCTTTCAAAATACAAAAGACCAGTGTCTTAATCTCCTAAAGAGATTGCCCAACTTCTGAGTATTAAACTGGCCTATAATACTTAAACTGTCTTTGAAAATGTCCACAAGTTCTTCAAATGTTAATTATGCATATGTTTATACTGGATAATTGTTACTTATTTTCATTTCATCTTAGTGTGCCAGAAGCTACTTCAAGCAATGTACTTGGACAGAATCTATTAATTGCATATAAATCTGTTTAAAAAAATAAAGCGCTTTATTTTTTTAACAGACTCCAATAGATCAGAACAGTGACAAAACTATTCTTGATGCTGGTTTTGAGCCAGGGAAGAAAAACTTTCTGCATTTGACAGACAAAGATGGTGAGCAACCTCATATAATGCAGGTAAGTAAGATCTTCACTGAGCTACATAAACTGTCGTGTTGGGGGAATAGTTATGTGTATCGGTTGTATCATAGTGTCAGGAAATACTGGGGCATATATTTCATATAAACCATACCTCAGGAGCCTTCTCAACAGACTTTTAGACTATAGTGTTTCACTTCTGGGTTTATCCTGATTTAAGACCAATTCCATTAGTAATGATGTGCTGTCACATTTTATTCATGCTTGTCAAATATGCTTTGATATGATTAACTTTTTAAGATTGTATAATTAATCTATGGCATATATAGAGATAAGTCCTAACAGTACAAGTTCAATCATATGCTTGGTTCTTCCCCTGTGATTGTGTGAAAGCAATGTTAGGCTGCTGGCAATTCTCAGAAATGGTAGTTCTGGATCAACAGCAGTATTAACTGCTTCCAGCTTTATGCTACTTGGAAAAAAAACAAGTTTGATTGGTCATTGTTACTACAAGCAATTGTCTGCTTAACAAAATATTTGAAATTTGCTGTTGCTCAAATATGTGACGCAGTGAAAGATAAAGATAGGTACAGTTCATTTAAATCAGGGATCAGATAATTTATTACTCAGCTCTTATGTCAGCATAAAGCCTACTTAGCCTTTGTGCACTTCATTATCTGAAAAGGAAAAAAGAAAAAAGAATTGTGCGAAGTGAAAATTGGAGGGTAATTTTGAAAGAATATTGAGTTGTAATTTTAATACCTAAAGAAAAAAAGGAATGTAAATCTCATTGTGGATTTCAGTGCAGTAAACTTGAGAAACAGGAGATGATAAATTGCAAACTTGCTTGTTGTATGCATTAGAGTACTGTATCTGATTATATAATATTGTAAAGGGTATTTGTTTTCACTAATGCAATGAATGCTTTCTCAAGGTGTTCAGAACTGGGAGGGCAGAACTGAAGTTACATTGGAAACTGCAAATCTGTTCTTTTGTGTTCAAAATAAAAAATGTGACATGCTAACAGAATTGATTTCTTAACTGTGAGAGAAATAAAAATTCTAGGTGCTTCAGTAAAAAATTTGTCTAATTTTTGCATAAATTGAATGTATTTATGTTCTAGGAGGAGTCAGGTACAACAGAAGACAGTGCTCAAGACAGATTTGTAGGCCCTCTTCCAAGAGAGGGCTCTGTTGGCTGTACCAGTGACTATGTCAGTCAAAGCTACTCCTACTCTTCGGTCTTGAGCAAATCGGAGACAGGTATAGTGTTCTCCCTTGTGAAGGCCTTACTAATTTGTAATTATCTTAGCATACTTTGAAATAGCATCTTCAGGACTTCAGAAAGAAATTGTAATTTATTTAAAAAAACAATAAACAAAAACAATCACAAACACGCTAACGCATTTTCCATTACGTTTTCTAGGATAATCTCATATTTTATGAGCAGAAGGGCTGTATCCCATCCTTTTTTTTTTTTTTTGACACTGCAGTATTAATCTACTGCTCCATTCAGTCCATTCGTATAATCACAACTACTTGGCTGAGTAGTTGGGATTACATTATCAAAAAGTACTCATTGCAAGCAAGCTGTGTGTTTTCACTTGCAGCTTAATGAGTACTTGATAGATTTGATTTATTTTTTTTTTTTGAAGAGGCTGTTCCCAAATCTTTGTGCTCCAGGTGTTAGCTGAAATCTTCCTCTTGTAGTTTGGGTTTCTCTGCTTCTGCCATGATTCCCCAGGAGATGCTCCACTCCGCTGCCTGGCACCCCCACAGTGAGCAGACTCCCCCTGGACGGGGAGCATGGCTCAGTGTGAGGGCAGGTCCCGTGAGGCCAAGGACGCCCCTTTGCTTTGCAGAGAGGGCAGGATGAGGCAGACTATGCCTGGCCAGCAGCTGCTCCCACCTCTCACAGCCCATGCATTGCAGCCCTTCACTCTATTTGCCTCCTAGCTCAGTTGGCTCAAAGGAAATGTTGCATGGTTTAAGTGGTTGCCAGAAGGGAAAGAAAAAAATAAAAACTGGCTGGAGTTTTCCTCAAAATTTTCATGATCATAGCTCTGTCTTTCTGTCCAGATATGTACTACCCAGCTTTGTCTGAAGATTGACAGATGCTAAATGGTCACAGGCATGAAACACTTGATTGGGAATGTCCCTGCTAAGTTTCATACTATCCTGGATTCTTACAGCACATTCTTACCCACCTTCTCTACAACCACTCAACTCATAATTTGATTTTCCAGAGAAGCAGCAGAGTAACTGAGGTTGGAAGGGATCTCTGGAGGTCATCCTGTCCAACCCTCTGCTCAAGGCTGGTGTTTTTAGTCCTTAGGTGTTTATTTGTTGAGCTGTTAATCTGAGTTCTGCAATTTGCATTTCATTTGTGCTGTTTACTTTTGTATATGCTACAATGTGTCCATGAAGTTACAGCTCAGTAGTGAGATGGACTCCTTCCTGATAGTACTGAGAGCTTCAGGGTATGAATAAATATTTTTCTGCTAGTATTTTTTTCAACTAGTGTATTTTTCAACTAGTAAAGACTGTCCTGCTTTTTAGTAACTGTTTGAATTAGTATGGGAGAACATTTTAGAAGATGTATGTGCATGGGCATTCCAGATATCTTTGATTTATAGTTCTGAGAATATAATACAAACCACTGGAGATACAAACTTTAATTAGATTATAATTAGGATGTTTTGTAGTTGACATCTAGGCAGTAAGCAAGCTGCTGTATGGATTTTTTTTTTGATTTTTTTTTTAACAAATTCTAGATTCTTCTATAAAATATTTTAAATTATCTATTGAAATATTTGTAGTTTTACCTATGTCTCCTTTGGAGTAGTCAACATTAAGTATTGTTCATTATTGTGAAACATGATTCACGATGATTAAAATTGCTTTGTGTAATTCAGAGAAATGGTTTCTTTAATGCTCTCTGAAGTGAGTGATTGTAATATTCCATCAATTTTTATAGTGCAAATGACAATAAGTGACAGCAACTGGATGCAATTCTTAAATAAACATGATTCCAGAATTGTTTTCTTGTTAAATATATTTTAATTCTTAGTGATTTGCCATCTTTTTATGTTATTTCCATCTCGTTCTTTTTATATTTTTAGGTTATGTGGGTCTGGTAAATCAAGCAATGACTTGCTACTTGAACAGCCTTTTACAAACGCTTTTCATGACTCCCGAATTTAGAAATGCGTTATATAAGTGAGTATTTATGATCCAAACAGATTCTTAAAATTGTAGTAATAAGTCTGGCATGTCTGTCCTGGTATGTTGTGGCAGAAAACCTGTCAGAATTTCTCCTGTCAAAATTTTCTCTTTTGGATGAAATGTATCTGAACTTTAAAGCAAGCCTTGATTCTGAAGTGGATAGAGTGGCATGGGTAGGCCAAGAGCAGAATGCGGGAAAGTGAATGGAGAAATTTTCTGGGAAAGGGGATGAGTTATCTTAATATTTGAAGTCAAGCCAGATAGACTAGTATAAATGATCTGCTTAGCACCTTCAGATTTTACTAAAATCCTCTGATGTATTGATGTGGCACAGACAAGCTTTTTTTAAAGAATTTGCCGCATCTTGAGTACATCAAACTTCATATGAAGTTTAATACTAAGTGCAGTTTATTTCTGTATTTGTATGGTGAATGGCTTCAAAATTATTTCACTTGTTCATTTTGGATTTTTGCGCTTGAAGAATGGCGTTGTCATTCACTGCAGAAATGGAAAATGGTTTTGTTTAGGAGTAATTATTTTGGATTTTCCCAAGAAGCAGAGCCTCAGTTGACCTCTAACCTGGCAGACCACCTGAAATGCTGATTTACATGTTGTTTAGAGTAACATTTTCAAAGCATTTTTAATTTTCAAATATCTGATGTTGTGCATAGATGGGAATTTGAAGAATCTGAAGAAGATCCTGTGACGAGTATCCCCTACCAGCTTCAAAGGCTGTTTGTTTTACTGCAGACCAGCAAAAAAAGAGCAATTGAAACAACAGATGTCACACGGAGTTTTGGATGGGACAGTAGTGAGGGTAATACACAGCTATTAAGCTTGTATGATCCAATTCAGCTGTTGTTTGTGAGGGGGGTTTAAACCACTGGTGATGGAGAAAAATACCTAAGTAAATAAAATGAATTATTAGAATCCATTTTCTTTTGATGGAAGGAAAATAGCCTAGATGGATATTTGGTTGTGGTGTGGGGTTTTTTGTCCGAGAAATAATGTCTGAGAGTTTCAGGCCCTTAAAGTAACAATAGTTTTGTAATTAAACTATCATTACAATTGTAAATGTTAATTGTTTCTAAACAAGTTGCTATTGATGAGAAATTTGGATCTATTTTGAATCACTAACGTCTAATGCATGCATTTCAGTTAAGTAGAAGATTATGAGGAATGCCATAAAATGAAACAATCTTTTGACACTTAAATAGTATAATTTGTCTATGTAATCACCTGATTTTTCCACGGAGTAATTAGACAATGTGTCCTTACACTTACTCCAGGGGATTTGTGGTGGAGGGGAACACCTCCTTTTAGTTAGAGTTTTGAGAATCAGGATGAAATGGGGAATAAATCATAACAGTTTTACTTTTATGTCTTGGAATGACGCATATTAGCACTTCTGTGTATGTATTTATTCTTTTATACAGAATTCTTATTTATACACAAATAATGTGAGCAAGCTGGATGCTCATTTACTTGACTTGAGGTTTCTGTGGAATTGAATGCTGGCCCAGTAGTGATTAATGTAGTAGACTTGGAAGAGACGTGAAAACGAATTGATAGCTTTAGGAAGCATTCTTGTGTTGGATAAATAAATTCTCATTTTGATTAATTTCTATTTCTGACAGCATGGCAGCAACATGATGTACAGGAGCTTTGTAGAGTTATGTTTGATGCTTTGGAGCAAAAATGGAAGCAAACAGAACAGGTAATTGTATCGATACTGTTCCACTCATTCAGCGATGTGGTGAGGTATTTTGTTTTTACAGATGATTGCGGAAAATGTAAGCTATGAATTTTAAATACAAGATTATTGGCAGTCTACAGTAGTTGTCAATTTTCTTGTTTGATGCAGTAGCTATGCTACTTTTTTGAGTGTTGCCTATGTTTTATCACCAGTTAAAAGTGGAATATTCTGTACTCTGAATATTCTTTATATCTGCACAGGAAGCAGTTATGTAACTCCTGTCATAACTTGCTCACTATCAGTATTTTTTAGTTCACCTTGTGGGCTCTTGTAGCTCAAGCCCACTCTTTGTAACATAGGAGGAAGAAATACATTCATTCTGAGTAGTAGCAAAGTTGTTGTAGGCTAAGTTCCATATTTGTAGATTGGTGAATACCTCTTTTATCTTCCTTAGTGTTTGTTTTTTAAACAAACTCATTTTGATAGTTCTGTAGTCATTCTTAAGACATGACTGTAAAGCTTACATCACGTGGTTTGAGAAGCTGCTTTGATGTGTGTTTTCTGCAGTGGTGGGGCAGGGAAATGGAGGAGAAATCGAGAGATGGATGTCCTGCTAGGAAAAGACAATTCTAACTGTAGCTATGCAGTTAAGAATTAATTTAAGAAGATGTTTTCTTGTAAAACCAAAGAGAGGAAATTACCTACTTGTGTTTAAAGCACTGATAAATACCTGTCTGTTTCAGGCCGACCTTATAAATCAGCTGTATCAAGGCAAACTGAAAGACTATGTAAGATGTCTAGAATGTGGCTACGAAGGCTGGAGAATCGACACGTACCTGGATATTCCTTTGGTCATCCGCCCGTACGGCTCCAACCAGGCGTTTGCTAGCGTGGTGTGTACTATTATGCTGCCTAATAGTGCATCCATACACACATAGAATACATAATGCGACAGTGGTATAATTTGTTACATGGTAAGTATCATCCTAGATACTCCATCTTGGGGTGTTCGTCTTTGTGCAGTGAACCAGCTAGCAAGTTCTAGAAGATTTTTTTTTTTTTGGCTTTTTGGTTTATTTTGTTTTGTTTTTTCTTTTACCCTTCAATGAGTCCTACTGGTGCATGTATAAGGGGAGGGGAAATGCAACTTTATTGCCTTCAGGCTGAAGTAATCAATTATTTTCTTCTTGATAAAATTGTCAGCATTTACCCGAAATATTTTTGAGATCACTAAGTTCTCTTTGGGCTGTTCTCTTTATTGGCACATCTGCTAAATTTTCGTAGCATTGTGGAAAATCTTAGCAGGAGAACAGAAGATTGACTTAATATTTAGTTTAATTGCAGTGTTGTTGCTATGCTTTCTAAAGCTTACTTCTGGAACACCATATGCTTTTAACAAGCAATTTAATAAATCCTATCATACGCTGGTATCGGTCACTTGTGCTCCAGCATTACTGATGTTGGCAAGCATATGTGTTAGTAAATTTGTGGAAGCTTTGTCTTTTTCTGTGGCCTGAAAAGAAGTCATTACAAACTGAAATCCACTGTTGTGGCTTAGAATAATTTGTAATATGGATGAAGTTGTAAGAAAGAGGAAGAACAAATCAAAGTCTTTGGGTAAAGGTTGATTAAAGCAATCACTTGTTGCATAATTGGCTTACCAGTGTCACTTATAAAGTATTTTTAACTTTTGTATTTAGCATGGTGGCATTTTTTAAGCCCTGATATTCTGTATCTCTTAACAGCATTCTGTTAAGAATTGTCAGACTCAGGTTCAACTGCAACGTAAGCTCAAGGTGCTTAGTAAATTAACATTTTAAATACCAATCTGAGAAGCAGTAAAGATATGAGGGACATTGCTCTCACAAAAAGGATTCAATTTAGTAAAATCTTTTGAATTCTTTTTAAGGCTGCATTAAACTTTTCAGAAATACCCAGCTACTTGAAGCTGTGTTTTGAGCTGCAATTTCAGTGATAGTGATGTTTTATATAGATTGCTTCCTTTTTCACCTTTTAACACATTCCTAGAAATATTCTCTAAGACAAGATTCTTTATTTTAATTTTTATTTGATGAGATTTTTCTGATCTATGAAAGAAAGTAATGAAAACT
Source organism: Penelope pileata (assembly GCA_013396635.1). NCBI lineage: Eukaryota > Metazoa > Chordata > Aves > Galliformes > Cracidae > Penelope > Penelope pileata. The sequence continues at coordinate 891,485 of WBMW01003834.1, read as the reverse complement.
TTATTCACTTCATAGTTGCATTCTGCATTTAACGGTATGTTGTACATGTGTCTCAATTATTGTCCTCAGTAGCAGAATGCCATTTAAAAAAAAAGTTACTTTTACGTTTGTAAAAGTGCAGGAAGCTTGAACAAAAAAGAACTGAAATATCAGATTATTTTCAGTAGCGTTTGATATTTTTCCTGTAAATCAACATTTACTGGGTTTACTATACTGCAAGAAAAATACTTTTGTTACTGAGTTACATGGTTACAATTTGTATTGATGCTTCAATTTTTGAGCTTTTTTTAATTCCTACTCTGATTATATTCAGTTGATTCTCCTCCCTGCATTTGTCTTACCTATAGCAGATGTGATTTTTAGTTTTGTAGTCTTCAGCAGTGGGGAGATATGGAGGATACTTGCTTTTGGAGAAGGGAAAAATCGCCTGTTTCTAAATGGAATTCTCTGAAGGTAGTATCCTCCATTGATCCATAGATGATGGTGATTTAGTAGGTGTAGGTAAAAGGGTATAAGTGAGAGATCAAAAACTTCACACATGCGCTAATAGGGCTTATAGAAGGGAATGTAAAACTTTTTAGACCTTGCTAGTCAGCTCCTGAGGGAACTTGCAGCAGGCGACACAACCCAAGATAGGGGATCTAAGGAGGATACTACCTTCAAAGAACTCTAGTTAGAGGTAAGTGATTTTCCATTACTTTCTAATAAAAGACAATGGATGTACGAGCTTCAAGTAAGGTTAATCTGTAGAATGCCACATAAAGTATATTATCCCACTGTTCGACATTGTGTACTACCAAAAACTGAAGTTGCCTGAAATGTTGAATTCATCTGTAAATATGTTACTTCTTAAATGGGAACACTGAAGAACTTCTTGGATGTTATGGTTTTTTATTTTCTAAGTGAATTAATTCCAAAAATTTTCAGTAACTATCGGCATAGTTCAGGAGCATGGTTTAAAAAAAAACTGAATTGATCTCTTGGAGATCAGTAGAGATAAAGGCATTTGAGGACTATTTAGTACAGCTTCTTATTTTAGGTGGGTAAACTGGAGCAACAATTCACATATTGATTTTGTAGATACTAATGTGCCTGAATTTGACAGCATTAGACAACCTAAAAAGAATGTTTTGACTCTAAGCCATAAAAATTTTAACAGATGAGAAACGGCTGAGAGAAGAATGGATGCAATGAGGAACTAGCTGGCATGCTGAAATTGTTACTAGAAAGCAGTGGAAATTCATGGAGTCGTGGAATGGTTTGGTTTGGAAGGGACCTTAAAGACCACTCAGCTCCAACGCCCTGCCTTGGGCAGGGTTGTCACACAGTAGATCAGGATGCCCAGGGGCCCTGCATCCAACCTGGCCTTGAACGCCTCCAGGGATGGGGCATCCACAATTTGTTTGGGCACAAATTGCTTTGCAGACACCGAGAAGGCTAATATTAATACCTGCATTCTGGAGATGTGGCAAATACAGTTCCAAATGTTGTTTGCGTTCATCATCTTCTGGTAGCTTTTCCACTGAAGGTATAAGTATGGATGCAAGTAGATGGTTTTTTGGGCAGAGATGAATTAGGACTACTTCTCTGTGATCTTGTTTTGTCTGGTGTCACAGCCAAACTAGAACTATGAAAGGAAATAAGAATATGGATGATGTGATATTTAGTTTTTTGTTTAGTGTCTTCGAAATCTCAGCTAGGTTGGTAACAAGATCTTTTATTTTTGAGTGTTTTCTTTGGATGTGGAAAAGCTAGGTGAGCTTGAAAAAGCTGACGTGAAAATTTGTAGTTTTTTCCACTGTTTTGCTTTATTGTTATTCATTATGCAACTTCTCAAAGATTCTACTGCTCCCACTGGGATTTTTAAACAAATGCAAGCAGTAAGATACCTCTCGAACCACTGGCTATGTTATAATGCGTTTTTTATAGAGACAACTGAATTTTAAGTGCCTGTCTTTAGCTGCACTAAAATTAGTTAGAACTGTTTGCTATGGCATTTTACTATTCTAAATGTTAAAACATTAAAAAATGAGATAGTCCAGAAGTTCCTTCCAACCTGTGAACTACAAAAAAGATTAAATAGCTATTCTGATACTAATCTATTGCTTCATCTCTTGTGGAAAGTTTTGAAATGTGTGTGTTGGGAGTATTAGAAATGTTTAGCAGCTCTGAGACTACGTAAGTTGCCTCCTTAAAGGTAACAGTTACTCTGAAAGTAGAGCCCTACAAAAGGAAGGTATTGTAGACTGCACAGCATTGAAGTTTTTTCGCTGGTTTTGTTGACTAAACTGTCAGGAATAGAAGATAATGAACTGCATTAGAATAGGAATTGTATTAAGAAACATCCTAATAATCAAAACTAACTTGGGGGTAAAGATTACACAGGAGAAAATTGGAAGATATATAAATTAATAAACCTGAGGAACAGCAGTGTTCCTCGTAACGATTGAAAAATACGTGTATAGTCATATCTCAAAAATAAGAAAGTTCTGAAGAGCTTTAATACTAAGGCACAGTTCACAATATATGTAGTAAACAGTGAAACCACTGAGTCATGTAATGATGCTTCATTCAGTTTTCAGAGGTTTGAAAGAAGCATCAAAATGTATTATTCAAATTTTGTAATTTCAATGATTGAATGTGTTTGTAACATTATCATAAAGTTTTTCTTATTTATACCTGCATAGTAAAAGTTTTTTAAAAACGAGGTAACATCTTTTTGTTATTAGGAAGAAGCGCTGCATGCTTTCATTCAGCCTGAGATTCTTGATGGCCCCAATCAGTATTTTTGTGAGCGTTGTAAGAAGAAATGTGATGCAAGGAAGGTAAGCACTGTCCATATGGTTTGTGAAAGTTACTTTTGCTAAATACTGATCCTAATAATGGTAGTGTAACCTTGTCTTTGCTTTGTTTAGGGCCTTCGGTTCCTGCATTTTCCGTATCTGTTGACATTACAACTGAAGAGATTTGACTTTGATTATACCACTATGCACAGAATTAAGCTGAATGATCGTATGACTTTTCCTGAGGAGTTAGACATGAGTATCTTCATTGACGTTGAAGATGAGGTAAACAGTTTAGCTTCAGGGAAAAGTCTTCGTTTTTCTTGAAGTTTCTCATTAGGGAAATTAAAGTGTTGGTCTAAGAAACTCATTCTAACTTTCATCTACATAAAATTTTCTTTAGCCATGGCAGTGTGTTAACTTGAAGTTATAATATATCTGTGGATTTTCCTTGTTTTGTAATGGAAGCACATACTCTAATTGCCGTAGATTTTCCATGCTTGCATAAAGAAGTTGTTTCTGATTTCTTATCGGATCAGGCCCAGCGCTGCCAGTTGCGTAAGGGAAGAGACTGTCCTGCTGTGCTCTGCCTGGTGTGGCATCAACCTTGAGCACTGCGTGCAGTTTTAGGTGCTGCCATATAAAGAAAGGCACAAAATTGTTAGAACATCCAGAGAAAGGTAACAAAGGTCTCTGGGTTTGTTCAGCCCAGAGAAGAGGAGACTGAGGGGAGGCCTCCTGGCAGCCTACAGCTCCTCACAGGGAGCTGAGGGGCAGCGCTGAGCTCTGCTCTCTGGTGACAGTGACAGGACCCAAGGGAAATGGGATGGAGCTGTGTCAGGGGAGGGCCAGGCTGGGTGTTAGGAAAAGGTTCTTCACCAGAGGGTGCTCAGGCACTGGAGCAGGCTCCCCAGGGCAGTGGTTGTGGCACCGAGCTGCCAGCTTTCAAGAAGCATTTGGACAACACACTGGGACATAGGGTTTGAATTTTATGTGCTCCTGTGCGAAGCCAGGAGTTGGACTCTGTGATCCTTTTGGGTCTCTTCCAACTTGGAATATTCTGTGATATCTTTGAGTGATTTAATAGCACATCTCAGATGTTCTTTACACACTGGCAAATCCAGAATGAAACGTGTACATGTTGGTCTGAATCTGTTTTGCTTAGAAGAGATAAAGTTTTGAAACTCTGTACGCTGAAGTTAGTCCATAAAACATTAATGATTAATTCCTTCCCTCTGAATAAAAGTGTTGTGTATGCCATAGGGAGGAGATCTGTTTAAAAAAAAAACAAAAAAAACCCACCGTTTTCATTTATTCTTGTAGTTTTCACCAAAATTTGTTTTGTGCAGTTACATTCAACAAGTAGTTAATGTGCCTGACAATGAAAACATTGTCACTTTGACAGCATCTTTTTAGTGACTATATTTGTCCAGTAGTGGATTCCTATTTGTATAGTGGTATAAGAGAAATACTACATACGTATGCAAATTAAGAAAAAAAAATCTGTCTCTTTAAAAAAAAAAAAAAAAAAAACCTGTGATTTATGAATTATGCTATGTACCTGTGATTTGTGAAGTATGCCATGTTAGCAGTTTGATAGCTGTCAGAATGGTAATGGGGAGCTAGATGAGAGTGATTGATTTAGGAGAATAGAAGCAGAGACAAAATTAACGACTGTTGGAAAACAAAAAGAATTTTTCAGAGTAAAAACAATCTGGAAATAGCATTGAATATAGTGACTTGTACTTTAATGAGCTGCATTCGTAGTGTTTGTGACATCTTGCTTTTAAAGTTTATAGAACAGTAATCAGTCTTCTACTCAGCTCTGTCTAGTGAGTTGAAATGGAAAACGTCTGACTGTGTATGAAAATACTTCAGACCAAATGACTTGTGATTAACATGAGCATGTTATAATAGTTTTCATCTGATAGTAGACTTAAAAGTACTTGAATTAACTTTGTGAATGGAATGGGCTAGTGACTGATGTAAGTTTGCCAAGTGTTAAACCGAGTAATTACCATTCAGTTGCATACAAGACTTGAAAATGCTGATCCAAGAGGTAGGCTAAGTAAATACACTTTCTAACAGAAACAGAACAGTTCTTGACATGGAATTGTAGGTGTCTGTAGTATTTTGTTTTTTCATTGTCTTGCAGATTGTAATTTTCAGTTTGTAAACATTGTCACTTCTTGTTCCATGTGACTTTGAATGTTGTATGATATTAGTGTTTGTCTTATTTTTAAGAAGTCTCCTCAGACTGAGAGCTGCACTGATAGTGGAGCAGAAAATGAAGGTAGTTGTCACAGTGATCAGATGAGCAATGATTTTTCTAATGATGATGGAGTTGATGAAGGAATCTGCCTCGAGAGCAACAGTGCAGCAGAAAGAATTGCTAAAGTTGGCAGTGAAAAGGTATGTTTAAAAATGTGCAGGGTCTAGTTGATATGAATTTAACTGTCCTCATAGGAGACTGCATGGTGCTGAATTTTGGATTTGTGACTAAAGCAGTGTTGATAATACTACCAGTGTTTTAGCTCTTACTGAACAGTTCTTGTACAGTGCCAAGCTGAGCTGGATTGACCAGAGGGATATTCCATGCCATCTAATGTTATCTGCAGCAGTTAAAGCTGGGAGTTTGGTCTTTACAAAATAACATTACTCAGAAAGTGATCTGCTGATGGGAGGCAGTGAGTGATTACCTTTGCACCACTTTTTTCTTCTTTCTTCGGTTGTTAACTGTCATCTCCACCCACAAATTTTCTTACTTCTGCTCTTTGGATTCTTTGCAGCATCCCACTCAGGGAAAGCAGTGAGTGACCAGGCTATTGCTTAGTTGCTGAATGGGTCAATCCACCACAAATGTAAATAATAATAAATATAAATAATTGTTACTAAAAAAAAAAAAATCCTACATTTTTATTCCAATTCGAAAAATTGACAATGAAACAAAGGAAAGCGTGCTACTGATTTGGAGGGCACAGGCGCGCAGAGGTCTTTCCAACTTGTCAAACTGAGGATTTCTAGGTAACTTGTTTTGGCAGCAGAAGCTCAAATTAATGATTTATTTTTCTTGTAAGCAGTGTTTTCTGTTGAGGCACGTGGTCTAAGACCTGCTAGAATTGGCTACAGAAGTATCTTTAGTTTAGCAAGAAAGTTTGTAAAGATTCCTGTGGTTCATTTCTTATCCTTATGAAAATGATCAAATAGATGAAGCCATGAGTGTGTCAAACATTATATTAACTCAAAATAAAGAAAGTGAGCAGTGAGTCAGTCTAGGTTAGCAGTCATGATTTTGTGTGCCATATGTAGGTTGCTCTGAAAGTAGTGCCTCCTATTTCCATGGGAGCTACAACAGATACCAAGAGCATAATTACACTATTAGAGCAAATTATGAGCTACCAAACACTGTTTTTCAGCATAGTCACCACCATTAGCTGTGCATTTTCACCAGTGATGAACGAGAGCCTGCATACTGTGCTCATTGGGGGAAAAAAAAAAAATAAAAAATAAAAAAATTGCACCGGCAGGGTTGACCCACCACCTCACCTGCTGGAACACACCACCTTCCACCTCACTGTGCCGCTCATCCACTAACATCCATAAATATTCATCAAGTGTTGATGAATGTCAATGGGTGCCATTTTTTCTGCATGAAGCAATTCAGTTCCACACCTTTGTTTCATCTGCACTTCCCCGTCAGACACGATTTGGTCAGACTGCCCTTCTGCTGCCATCTGTCACAGGGCAACAACATGGAACAGAATATTGGTGGGAAGGTTCAGCTCTCCTGCCATCCCACCGACATCCACTTCTGACATCGTGGGCCAACATAATACAGTGGGAGGCATTACTTTCGGATCAGTTTACATTTTTCAGGATCAGTTTGGTTTTAAGCCTGTGAATTGCTTTTAGTAATGCTTAATGCTGAGTTCATGTCCTGTTGTGTTATTCTACTATTTCTTTCTGGGTATGGAAATTTACTAAATTACAGTAGGTTTCTGTTATTGTCACTCTTCACATTCAGAGCTTGTTCTGAAAAGAAATAACATTAATGCATTAAGCCAGTTCTTTTTTTTCTTTTAATTTAAAAAAACTCTCAAACTATGCTTCCATTTGTTTTTTCCCATCTCCCTCCACCAGCCAAAGGGGTAATTTTTCTTCATTTCCATTATTGTATACTCCCGCATAGTATTTAGACTACTGCAGTTCAAACTGGGTCTATTGCAGTGTGCACTTCTGTTACACAGATCTCTTTTGTAACATACAACTGTTTATATACTTGGGTTCAAGTAATTGGTTTAAAATACTTCTTTTTAAAATAATCTGGTTACCTTTTCTTACTGTGTTTTACCATCCCTTTTTTTCTTCTCTCTGCAGAATTCTTTACTCTATGAGCTCTTTTCTGTCATGGTTCATTCTGGAAGTGCTGCTGGTGGCCACTACTATGCCTGTATAAAATCTTTTAGTGATGACCAGTGGTACAGCTTTAATGATCAACACGTTAGCAAGGTAACAACAATATTTTTATCTGCCACAAACGAATCCATGAGTTTGTATTTTTCATGTGATTTTCTTTTTATGTGTTTAACTAAGCTGTTTCACTCATTAGCTTTTTTATGTCTTTGTGTATCATTTTTTGAATGTTGAATCGAGGGGTGGCAGGTGGGAGGAGGTTTATCTGTTTTTCCTTTTCTCTGTCTGCCTCCCTGCCCTTTCTGTTTTATTTTCCACCCATCGTTGGTGCTGCTCACAGATCTTAGCCCATCTCTTTGAAGCAGGTGGCTTTTTATTTCTCTTTTCCCCTACCCCTCCTGAATTCTTGCTTTGTTCTTAATTCAAAGAGCAGTTTCCAATTGCAGGCAGCAGTATGTATCAGACAGTGTACCAACGTTGTTTGCTAGCTGTTCCTTACACTGTGGCACCAGTTGTCAGTGTAACCCCTTCTATACTGTTTGTAGTTGCTAGTTAGGCTGAATTTTTGTTCCTTGTCTGGGGCATGATCTGTTTTTCAGTCAAACTGTGCGACAAAACCAGGATGTAACAGTAAGTGTCTGGAGGGTATCACAGCTGAGTCTTACCTGGTTCAGCTGACTGTGATGAGAACAGTTTGTCTGTAGCCTCTGTTTGGTCCTCACCAAAATGTGTCCCTCACTTTCCTTGTGTTCCCTGTATTTTCTGTGTGAGTTGAACATAGCAAATCCTTCCCATGACAGTTTAAGTGTAGTAGTTCTCTCTCTCGTAAGAGAAAGTTTGTAAAAAGCAGGCTCCAGCACACCAGACTTCACGGTCAATTCTCATTACATGCTATGAGATCCTGATACTGAGAGAGGGATGATTTATACTGAAGCCTTTATTCACATACAGACTGCTGGATATAGAATTTGGCCTTCTTGTATATGCTAAGAATATTTCCTTGCTTAGAGAAGGGTGTCTGTAGATCTGTTAAACTCATTGGAAAATGAAGAGGCTGATCACTTTAAAGTAGATTTTTTTTTTTTTGCACTCTGCAAAAAAGCAGATCTGAAATATTTTTTAAAAAATGATAAAATATTGATATTGTGTTAATGTATAATGCCATTTTTTGTCATGAGAAGAAATGCATATCGATTACTGTAAGTTCCTCAACCATTATATTGATTTTCTGTTAGATAACTCAGGAAGATATTAAGAAAACATATGGTGGGTCTTCAGGAAGCAGAGGCTATTACTCCAGTGCTTTTGCTAGGTAAGTACTGCAACACTACGTTCCTTTCTGATGGGTGATGTAATCAGACAAATGGCCAAAGATGTGTGTGCTTAACAGGGTAGCTTGAAAATAATAGCTGATGCTTCAAATAATTGTAACAGCTATCCTGACTGCTGTTTAAGATGATTTAAAAATAGCATAATGTTTATTTTTGAAAATATTTTTTGGTTTGCATATTAGTATATATGTACAACATAAATCTTTACTGGTGGTAGTGGGGAGCCAAGGCAGCTCTTGAAATGAATATTGTCCTCCTATCTGATACATTCAGGTAAATATTCTTGTTTTCCTCCAGCTCCACAAATGCATACATGCTAATATATAGACTGAAGGATCCAACAAGAAATGCAAGTAAGTATGTTTTGCAGCTCTTAACTAGTAAGATTCTATTTTGAAATTGGATGACGTTTTTTATGTGAATGAGTGTCCTAATTTTTTTCTTTGAGAATGGTGGTATTGGTGTTTTTATGATAAGCTAAAGTAGCTTTCCTGTAGGGGAGCCTTCTTTTATAGCTTTTCATTACTCTGTTAACAGTAAGACTTTTGGTAAGGCTTAGAGTAGGTTCAGCCTCTACCACTGACGTCCACCTCTGATGTCAGGGGCCAGCATCGTAACACAGGAGGTGTTGCTTCTGGAGCAGCCCTTGTATAACTGCCAAGGGGAAGGGCTGACTTCAGTTCCGTTTAAATCCTGAAAAAGGGAACAGGACATGATTTAGCATGAAGTTTAGATGAAGAGAAGAAGGCAAGAAAGATGATGATTAAACATACTTGTAATTCCTAAGGTGTTACCTACAGTGGAATTTTTTTTCTAAAACTTTTGTTTTTTTGTTTTCTGATAGAGTTTCTTGAGTCACATGAGTATCCTGACCATATTAAACAGTTGGTACAGAAAGAGAGAGAGCTGGAAGAACAAGAAAAGAGGCAGCGGGAAATTGAGCGCAACACTTGCAAGGTTAGAATTTCTACTGAGTAATGTAGCAGTACACTTCCATGCATTGCTTCTGCTATAAATTGTAATTTATTACCACAGTGCAAGGACTCAGTTGTAATAAATGTACATCTGAATTGTACATCTACTGGAAGCTTGTACACAGTGGAGGGACCTGTTAGGGGCAATAACTAGAGGTTCTTGTTGCGTTTGTATCTTCTGCGTGAGTACGAATTAGTGTTTTAAAAAAAGAACAAAAAAAAAGGCAAATAACAACTGTAACTAGCCCAGTATCACTTGATTTCAGCAAAATGAATTCCGAAAAATATGTAGTTCGATACATCACGTGTTTCATACTACGAGATCTTTTCATGTTGTGACCCTTTGTGTTGTGAAATGTTTGATAAACTGATTTGAACAATTAATTTGGCAGAAAGAGGGGAATATTTTTTTCTGACCACAGATGAGATATTAAAAAAATACGTTTATGATTTACAAGCATGTCTGTCACCTGTCTTTCTAAGAATCAACTGACTGCTTATTAGAAGGTTTTCTACAGCTGTGAAACGTGTGTATGTCAAAAAGGAATTTCACAATCATTGTTCCTATCTGCATTCTGTTTTGGAGGGAATGTTTTAGTTTTTAATTTGTATGCTGTCTGCAGTCTAAAGGCATTCCAATTACTGATGTTATATAAAAGGTCAATATGCATAAAATTACTTATACTTTTATCAATATCTACATATATATTAAAATATCTGATATGCAAAGATATATATGAATAGCTGAAAATACATGTATGTAATGTGTAAGGTAAATGAAAATACTTTTGTGATAATTTTTTTATTTTGTTTCATAGATTAAATTGTTCTGTATGCATCCAACAAAGCAAATAATGATGGAGAACAAATTAGAGGTTCATAAGGATAGGACACTGAAGGAAGCTGTTGGAATAGCTTACAAGGTATGCTTTGCTATATTAAAATTGTTAGGTGTATTTTTTTCTGCTGCTCTGTCTTCAGTCATTAAAGTTCTAATGCTGTGGAGGTGTTTTTGGGTTTGGTTGTTTTTTTCTTCTTTTTGAAGAGGAGTTCTAGTTGGAATTATTGCCTGACTTTTCTGTTGGTAGCTGTCAAATGGTTTCTATTTGGAATGATAGAGCCTCCCCTTTTAAAAGGCAATATGATCCTTATTCGAAAATCAGACAGTGAGAGCTTCTGGTAGGCTCTCCATAGCCTCAGGAAGTTGAAAGAATTCTGATCGTCTGTATTGCAGTAGGAATTTTGCAATGGATTTGTAGTAAGAGAAGAACTTAAGGCAACTTCCTGTATAGCTAGTACGATAACATCTGTAGGCACCAAAGCATCTTTTGATCTTTGCCCTCCATGGAGGAGTAGAAGTTGAAGGCTTATTTTGGCTCATCTGCTCTTTAGTTCTTGCTGTACACATCTTTGGCTGAGAGTGCAGGCAAGGCAGTATGGATTTGGAATGACTTAACACTGCCTTGAGATGCATGAAAGATTAATGCACACAACTTTGTCAGGCCTCTGGGATGCTGTTTGGTATAACTGATGGGCAATAACACCTCTGAATCTATTTCTGGGGCCTGTTTCAATGTATTTCTATACTTACTTCTCAAATTCCTCTCTTCAAAATCTCTGGATTTTGATGCAGGGTTCTATGGATGTATCGTGTGTAATATATATTGTGTATGTACATGTTTTGTTGTAAACACAGTTAAAATGTGTGAGTTCAAATGATGGTTGGATTTCTAGTTTACAAGGGAAAAGCTAAATTCACATGTAATCCATTATTAAATGGTATTTCCTTTTCTATTGTTTGTTTGTTTAGCTGATGGATTTAGAAGACGCCGTCCCTTTAGATTGCTGTCGTCTCGTCAAATACGATGAGTTCCATGACTACCTGGAACGATCTTATGAAGGAGAGGAGGATACACCAATGGGTTTATTGCTTGGAGGTGTCAAATCAACGTACATGTTTGACTTACTGTTGGAAACGAGAAGACCTGACCAAACTTTCCAGTGCTATAAGCCTGGTGGTAAGCCACGTAATTACATATAGACAAAGATACGATAAACTCATGTATTGCAAGTAATACCTGTATAATGTAGAACATTTTTGCCTCTGGAATTAAAATTAATCTGAAAATGAAATTCTGAAATTGGACTGTTTTTCAAATTCACTGCTGTTTGTATGTGTCTAATGAGACCCCTTAACCAAAATATTAGAAAAACTGTATGCTCGTTTTCTTTGCCTTTTGAATTCTCTTTATACATCCATGGTTTTGTTTTTTTCTCTTCTTCCCTACAGAGGTCATGGTAAAGGTTCACGTAGTTGACCTTAAGACTGAATCTGTTGCTCCTCCAATAAGTGTTCGAGCTTATTTGAATCAAACAGTTTCAGAATTTAAACAGCTAATTTCAAAGGTAATTTACTGTCACTTGGGAATTTTATTACAGAATTTATTTATTCTGGCTGTGAAAATGTGTCATAACTATCTAAAATGAGATCTTGCACCCTTTAGAGCTCATTCATGCTGTGTGCCTTGTTACAGGGTTTGGTTAGTTGTTGCAGTTAAGCTTGTCTGCTTGCTGCTGCTAATAGGAGTAGTCTGCTCATGTGTTTGTAGTTCTGACCTGGCTTTTGTAAAAAGTCGCTATGTGGCCCTGTTACTTACTAACTTCCCAGATAATCTGCTTTTTGGAGAAGCTGAAGAGTCAAACTGATACTCTTCTGGACTAGTAAGTTCAGTCACCTCACTAAGTTATCCAAAGAGTAGCAGAACTAATGAGTTGTTACCATGTAACTGAAACAACCTCCAGCTTCTCCCATTGGCTTCAGTATTAAAATTAACATGTAAAGCTCTCCATATTCTCCCTACAAACCCTCCTCTTCATCCCAGCAGCCACATAAGATGTATAGATGATCTCCAAGCGTGGGATGTTGCTGCTTCCATTGAACCGGCAGAAGGCAACCATTTTACTCAGTTCCCTATGACTTAGTTCAGTGTGACTTCATAATATTCATTACAAAATAGGGTTTGAATTATGGCTAAGTGTTAAGTGAACAGTGTGCAAAACCTGATGCTTGAAAGCATTTTTTCTTTTCAATTGGTTAGTACACTAAAGAATGGGATTGATTTCTTTTATTATTGGTAGCTAACAATTTTTCAGTTCTTTGTGAAGTCATCAATCCATTTTAGTGTTCTGATCTTGTGGAAAAACTAGTGCTATATGTCAAAGGATGGGAGAAAGCAGCTGAGACTGAGCAGTTTTGGGATGTTTTCCCTTTGTTGTCTTCACAATTCTTAAGTTGATACAAGCCTTCTCATTTAACCATGATTAATGTTAAAATGATTGTACATGTTCCAGTATTTGAAATAGTGTAACGGACATGACCTTGCTGTCAATGTCTCATTTTAGGTGACGCACCTGTCTGCTGAAACAATGCGGGTAGTATTAGAACGTTGCTACAATGATTTGCGTCTTCTGAATGTTTCCAGCAAAACACTGAAAGCTGAAGGCTTTTTTAGAAGCAACAAGGTAAGTACTGTGGTTTTTAAACTGTTCATCTATTTGTAGACTGTGTTGCAGAAGATGGGGATAGTGGCATAGGATCAAGCACACGTTAGAAACTATCTCTTTGCTATTGTTGCTTCTATTGTTTATGATGCAATCTGTTATTTTATCTTTAGGTATTTATTGAAAGCTCAGAGTCTTCAGATCGTCACGTGGCATATACAGATTCTCACTTGTGGAAACTTTTGGATCGTCATGCGAATACAATCAGACTGTATGTTTCGTTACCAGAGCAATCGCCTGGGTCTCAGTTTAGACGATCCGTTTATCAGAAGCCAAGTGGAGATTTGGGCAATCTGGATGAAGCCTGTGAAAGAGTAAAAGGACCTACAGGCAATATGAAATCTGTTGAGGCAATTCTGGAAGAAAGCACCGAAAAGCTTAGAAGTTTGTCCCTGCAGCAGCAAGAGGGCGATAATGGAGACAGCAGCAAAAGCACAGAAGCAAGTGATTTTGAAAATATTGAATCTCCTTCAAATGAAATAGACTCCTCAGCATCAGCAGAAAACAGAGAACTTGAAAACCAAATTCAGATTTCTGATCCAGAAAATCTGCAGTCTGAGGAACGGTCAGATTCAGATGTAAATAACGACAGGAGTACGAGTTCAGTGGACAGTGATATCCTTAGCTCCAGTCATAGCAGTGATACTTTATGCAACGTGGACAATGCCCCAATACCCTTGGCCAATGGACTTGATTCTCATAGTATCACAAGCAGTAGGCGATCAAAAGCAAATCAGGGGAAGAAAGAAACCTGGGACACAGCAGAAGAAGATTCTGGAACGGACAGTGAATATGATGAAAGCGGCAAGAGTAGAGGAGAAACACAATACATGTACTTTAAGTCAGAACCCTACACTGCAGATGAAGGTTCAGGAGAAGGGCAAAAATGTATGTATGTTTTTTATTATTAGTATGAGCCTTAAATGCTAATAAAATGTAGTTTATTTTGATACATATGCTCTAAGTCTAATTAAAGTTTTTCAAAACTTGATTTTTATCTCAAATTTAAAGCTAATGAAAGTGCAGGAGTGAGACGTGGTGTTGTATTCAGATAAAACCTACCACTGGTCTTGTAGTTAGTGATTACATACTTAAACAGTGTGTCTTTTCTTAAGAATGTAAGTTACATCTGTCTGTGACACATCTGTTTAAGGTATTTTCCGGAGAATAAGCTGAGTTCTCTTCTAGAGAATGGGGAATAATTGTATCTGCTGAGGATGATTTGCCCATTTCTGGATGCAGTTAATTACTGTGGTCCACAGAGCAATAATTCTATTAACATTTCAGTTGACAAACCTGAAATCTCCTCATCATTTTACTGTGAAGAAAATTCAAGTATGCTTGATATTGATCAGTTAATTGAGCAGACTGTTGCTTTTGTACTGACTGAAACACGATAGATACAAAGAAGCATATGGCAGGTGTGAGAATGGTGATGAAAGTTCAGCGTAAGAGCACTAGGATGTATTGTCATAAGTCATTTAAGGCATTTAAAGCAGTGTTCAGTGGCTCTGTATGGCTTATGATTAACAGAAGCCAAATTAGCAGCTGGCTATAGCATAAATATTTGGAAAGGCAAAGGTTTAACTCTGAATCCAGAAATTCTGATGTAAGAATAATAGGTAAGGACTCATTTTATTTTATTTTTTTAATAATCATTTTCATTTCATTGAAGTCACACTGAGGGGAAATTTAACTGGAACTACTGCAAGAGTTTGAACAGAATGTCTCATGGAAGGGGTGCGATGGAAGGACTTCTACTTGTGGCTAATCTTGAGCTACTTCGTTTTTTCCCTTTTTGGTAGGACTAGTTAAATGCAAACATTATTGAGAGTAATTTTGACACTTGTTGTAGTGCTCTGTACAAGTGGACATCTTAAGGTGAAAGATGGTTTTTTTTTCTTTTTGTATGACATCATTAACAGATTTATAATTCAATTAACTGATGTTCATACTGCAAGTTGTGTCACTGGGTGTTTTGCGTTCCCAGTGACACGGTCACAGTGTGTGTTGCTGTTTAACCTGGCAGCAGCTCAGCACTACACAGCCGTTGCCTCACTGTCCCCCTCCCAGTGGGTTGGGGACAGAATTGGAAAAAAAAACTAGGCAGAACTCATGGGTTGAGATTTATATATAATATCTATAATAGATATTTACAGAACAAGTGATGCACAATGCAGTTGCTCACCACTCGCTGGCTGATGTCCAGCCAGTCCCCGAGCAGCAGCAGCCCCCTCAGCCAACTCCCCTCAGTTA
>WBMW01003834.1:847763-876061 GCA_013396635.1 Penelope pileata | reverse complement strand
GTCCTGTCCTGTCCCAGCTCCTTGTGCCCCCTCCCCCAGCCCTTTGCTGGCAGAGCAGTATGAGAAGCTGAGAACTGGAAGGTCCTTGGTGCTGTGCAGCTCTGCTCAGCAACAACTAAACATAGCTGTGTGTTACCAACATAGCATCATACCAGACACTACCAAGGAAAAATCAGTTCTGTCACATCTAAATCAAGACACCGTGGTTTGTGGTGAAGTGCAAATTGCATCTATTAACAAAACACGATTTTTAAAGACAAATTACTTTGTTTCAGAATTTTATGCAACGAGAATGTTTTTTCCATTAAGTTAATACAAAATTTTTCACTGAAAAATGTCCTTAGTCTGGATTTGAGCTTGCCTTGTGATACCATGTGTCGTTCCAGATCAGAGTTTTACCCAACCTTTTTAATTCTGAAAATATAAGAAGAAAGTCTGTGGCATGTGCCTAGGCAGCCTGCACTCAGCCCTTGCTCTTTCTGTCTCTCGAGCCAGGGGAAACCTGTAGGGTTTGTAAATGCTCAGTCTGATTCACTCTGTAGTCTTAGTGAAGCAAAGCAGTGTATTCTCCATTCAGCACTGCACTGATGGCAGAATACAGCAGTTGGAAACTGCTGAGTATCAGCCCCTGAACGCTTCACATACAGCAAAGCTCATGAAGGTTACAGTAATCCCCTTTATGTTTAGTAGGGTTGTATATATGAAAATAATATTCTAGACTGCATTTTTGTTATATCTCCATGTTTCATGCTATTTTCATCTTCATTTTTGTTTAGGGCTGATGGTGCATGTTGATAAAAGAATTACACTGTCTGCCTTCAAGCAACATCTGGAGCCATTTGTTGGAGTTCCATCCTCTCACTTCAAAGTCTTTAGAGTCTACGCCAGCAATCAAGAGTTTGAGAGTGTTAGGCTCAATGAGACGCTTTCATCATTTTCTGATGACAACAAGGTTATTCAGAAGTTGTTTTGAATAAATAAACAATGCATTGGTACAATATAGTCAAATTTAAGAACACAACTTGCAACTTTTTGTTACTTGCCGGTTTAAATCACTGCATTAGTCTTGGTGGTGTTACAAAATGTAGTTTTGTTTATAGTATTAGTTCAGAATGTAGTTCTGTTTATAGTATCAGTTCTAACAGACGCTTTTTATTCACAGATAACTATTAGACTTGGAAGAGCCCTTAAGAAGGGTGAATACAGAGTCAAAGTCTATCAGCTTTTGGTAAATGAACCAGAGGTAAGCAGTTGATTATTTCAAGATTGATTAATAGTGATTCATGAAAATACTAGTAAGTGCCTTGGCAAAGATTTTTCTCTGAAATCTTGCAAAAAGAGCAGCCTTCCTCTCTGCTCTTTTCTGTAGCTTTTCTTAGGTTAAGAAAGGGAATTTGAGGCTATTTCTGTTCGTGCACCTCAAAGAGTGCAGTTGGAATGTGACCTACAGTATGCCTTTTAGGTGTCTTTATTTCTACAGTGTGAATAGAGGACAAATGAAAATAACTCTTCCTTAAACGTGTGAAAGTGGTAGAATATTCTTTCCAAGTAAGAAACTGCCTTTGCTTACTGCTGCTGTTTTCAGTGATATGAAACAAGCATAACTTGTTGCAGTCACGCACTGCAGGCAGCGCTTATTGGGGAGGTTTGCTTGTATACTCGTCCTTTCTGTGTAAGGCAATCCTGAGTGCTAGAAACAAGAATATCAAAAATGCCTCTCCTGTAGTAATGCAACTCACTTGTAGCATCTTCTGGGACATGCAAAGTATAGAAGTTGGTTTCACTGTACAGATGGCAGTCTTTAAAAGTTGATTGATTGAACACCATAACTCCTGATTTTTTGCTTCGGTCCAAACTGCAAAATATATATATGTTAATAAAGGAAAAGCACAAGGTACTGAAGCTGAACAAGTTAAGAAGATGGTAAGATAAACTTAAAAATCATTTCCAGTTGTGGTGTTTTGGCCTGTCTGACCAGTGAAAGCCAGGAGAGCGGCGTATTTGTTATCGTATGTCTTATTGATCTTAAAAGCTCTTTTGAAAGCTCTTCAAATAATTTAAAATGTTGATATAATGGCAGCAATTAGTACCTCAGGGACCAGATGCTATTTCTACGGTGGCATGCATTCACAGTTTGAGTGACCTGTCAAGGGGTGACTGCTGTGCAATTGAATCCTGATTTTAATCAGACTACCTTGTTACAAAAAGGCACGATCTTTTTGCTAGGTGGATGGGACTGGTCTCAAAAACATGATCAGAAGGCAAACCTACTTTTTTCTGTTCAAGTAATTTCTTCAATCACGTTCTGTTTGTTATGTTCACAGCCATGCAAGTTTCTTCTAGATGCTGTTTTTGCTAAAGGAATGACTGTCCGACAGTCCAAAGAGGAGCTGCTTCCTCAGCTTAGGGAGCAGTGTGGCCTGGACTTAACGATTGACAGGTAAAGAGACTGCAATCAGGGCTGAAGTTCAGTGATTAAATATTACTTTTAAATGTATTTTTTCTCTTTTGGGATATTTGAAAAGGAGCAGAAATAAGTGACCGTGGTGTTCAAATCTGATTGTGAATACAAGCGCTGGTACAGCAGTTTTTTTTACTTTCTTCTCATGTTGAATGATAGTGGGAATTGTGTCTACACAGAAATGCCTGTGCAAAATGACTACAGGTTTAGGTCAGAGAGTTTTAACCTCTGTAAGAATCATTTTCTTCAGAAGCATGTTAAGTAAATCAGTTCACAAAAAAGCATTCTTTGCCCTACATGCAAGCCCAGCGTACGTCACTGCAGCAAATTGTCTTGTGCATTATCAGAGGGTTCGATTACAGAAGTAATTCAGTACTGTCGTTCCTCCCCTTGACCCATAGTCAGTTATCTCATCAAGGCTGGACTCGCTTTGGGGCCTTGGTTCCACGTGCTCTGTGCTGTCAGTTTCAAGTTACATGGTACATACTGTGGAATTCCTGACCTCGCTGTGTGTACTGCAATTAAGAAAAACCAGTCAGATCTGGTCAGCAGGCTGGCAGGGCCTGAAGTCGGGCTGCAGCAAGGACTGGATGACCTGTGTTGGTCCTTTCCGTTTGAGAGAAGGTGTTAAAGTGAGATCTGGACCAGGTATTTCTCCTTACCTCGCCCTGACTTGACCAAAGGATTTTTGTCTGCCATACACGGGTTATGTTGTCTAATGACCTATAATTACAGGGCACATAAAATCTGACCCTTTCTGTGTAGGGAAACCATTATACGTGGTTTTGTACTCGCATTTAATGCCATTTTAGTTGTTCATACCATTATTTAGATAGATCTGAACCAAAACTCAGCGTTTTATCATGTGTCTGTATGGATGCAGTAGAACCAAGTACATAAACCAGATACTGGTGTTTTCTTCCTCCTCTCCACTTCTTCCGTACTATTCTCTCCAAATAAAAGAAAAACAACAAAAAGGCAGAGAGAACCAACTTTTAGAAGCTTTTGGTAACATTCTGCTAATGCTGTGTAAGAAACTGTTTTCTTTCTTCAAGTCCTTGCATATTTGTTGCACTGAACAAGCATACGCAGGCTTGTTACCTTTGCTTGATGCAGCATTACCGGTCTGTGGTGACATCTTGCTGTCAGGGTTATTTCACAATGTTAAAATCATTCCTGTGAAACCTAACCTACCCTCATGTAAAGCAGCTGCATTTTAGTTCTGCCAAAAAAAAAAAACCACTCAATTTTTTTTTGTTTTGTTTTTTTTATCTCTGTGACACTGTTAAGTGCTTATGAGCAGATGAAAACTTGTTGTTTTCTCCTTCATTTACTTACAGGTTTCGTCTACGAAAGAAAACCTGGAAGAACCCAGGGACTGTGTTTCTGGATTATCATATCTATGAAGAAGATATCAATATTTCAAGCAACTGGGAGGTCTTCCTAGAAATACTTGATGGTAATAATGATACACTACCAAGAGAAAGTGAAGATCACGTTAGAGATTTGAAGCATACTTAGTGGGTTACTTAATCTTTAATGGGCAGTCAGTGTGTGTATTTGTAGTGCAGTCTTTGTTATTTGAGTACCCCTATGCTATGGAAAACCTCTTATTTTAAATAGGCTATTTTGTGATGCTAATATAATACGTTTTTTTCTCTCTCTAAGGAGTAGAAAAGATGAAATCCATGTCACAACTCGCAGTTTTATCAAGACGATGGAGGCCATCAGAGATGAAACTAGATTCTTTCCAGGAAGTAGTGCTAGAAAGCAGCAGTGTTGAAGAATTAAAAGAGAAGGTAAAATGCACAGCACGATGCAAGGTTCTTGTGTCTTCTGGTGGAATCACAGGGATGTCATGGCTTTCAGTATTTTTTTTTTTTTTTCTCATAAGACCAGAACTTTCCAATAGGCAAGCAAATATGTCATAGTAGCAGAAATCTGGAGTAGGAGTGTATTTCTGAGAATATTTTAGAGATCTGGTTTATCGCAGGGTTCTTAGAAATAGTCATTTATATGTAGCAGTGTTGAGTTGGAAGAAGGCCACCTTGCCTGTTGGTGCCAGCAAAAATCCTGCTATCAAGGCTGCCAGTCTTGTTAAAACATGAATCATTTATAAGATTACTTATACAAATTATATATAGTTTTTTGTATAGGGTCGAAAGTGGAACATCATTCAGCTTTCACCTTCATTTTTTTATCTGAAGAGAAAGTCATCTCTTCTTGTTTTCCTTTCTTGAGTTGCGGGGAGCAACTTTTAAAGCCTCTCGGAAGAAATGCTGCTAATCTTTTTTGCTCGCATCAATAAGATAAATTGGAACTTGACATATCTGTAGTAACAGATGTGTTCATCCGGCTCCTTTCTTCCAGCCAAAGTTGGATAGCAGAGGGTAGGGCTGATTATATTTCAGAGATTTTCTGTGTTTTCTTAGTATTTGTTTATTTAGCCTAGTTTCCTAAGGAAGTGAGAGTTGGAAAATTAGGCTGGCTGTTAGTCTTCTCTCATCAGTTAAATCTGAACGCATCTGTTTTAACAGCAAAGCTGATGGAGATGAGAATCTTAGTAAGGAAATCTCCAAATTTTGGGGAAATAAGCAGCCAGGGATAAAAATAAATCAAAGTTAATGCCTCCACTGCCATGGAGACAAGACTGCAGCCTGCCTTGGAGTTAGGGACAAGGCAGTGCTGAGCCTGTGTCCATCTTGCGACGGCTCAGCAATGGGGAGGTCTCCGCTGCAGCCATGCTGAGCAGAGCTGGGTGACCCTGCCAAGGGCACTGGGAGCAGCAGACAGGGAGGGACGATGCTCTGAGCACCAGGAGATGCATGCCAGGGCAGCGGAGGTACTTGTTGGGGGAACCGGGGGTTTGTATCTCAGAGCAGTGATGTTGTGTCCCTTGACTTCAGCAAGGCTTTTGACACTGTCTCCCGTAACATCCTTGTAGGAAGGGTGGGATAGACAAGTGGTAGGAAGTGTATGAAGATGAGCTTTGTGTATTTTACAACTTTACATACTTCCCTGCTTGATCATAATAGCTTTAGTTTGATTCAAGAAACTGCTGAGGACTGCTGGACATGAAAGTTTCGAGTGAGGCAGTTGGTCATTTTGTATCTTGGAGTTGGATGTTATTAACTGTTTCTATTTTAATTTTTGTGACTTTGCTGTGAAGTCAGAAATGTGATGAAACAATGCCATAGCAAATGTTACTTGATATTTCAAAGATTTGTAGCGTGTACCTTGTCACTGTAATTTTGTACAAATAGAGTAGATCATTTGATGACTGGAGTGTGTCAGTCAGCTTGCAGATTTGGCAGGTCTGTTGACTTGATGTAGATGCAGCATAATGTGGTGGTGTATTAAATCCACCTTTTTTATTTTCACTTCACAGCTGAGTGAATTAAGTGGAATACCCTTAGAAAATATTGAGTTTGCAAAGGTAAGATCTTCTCTACTTTTTTCCACTCATTTTATTGGCGTGAGTGTGTGACTATGTAATTTTATTTATTTTTTTTTATCCACAATTGCTTCTTCCCAGGGTAGAGGAACTTTTCCATGTGACATTTCAGTCCTAGAGATTCACCAAGACTTGGACTGGAATCCTAAAGTGTCTACATTGAATGTCTGGCCTCTGTACATTTGTGATGATGGCGCAGTAATATTTTATAGGTACGTATTTTATTACAGAATAATAGTGCAAAAAATCTATTGAAGATTTAAGGGGTCATGTAACCAACAGAAGCCTAAAAATATTCTACTTCTGTTTTCTTCAAGTACAAATGTTTGTGGAAGAGGGTTGAAAACATGGAACTGGAATATTTATTCTTCTCAGCTTCATACAATGCTGATTTTTAACTGTTTGTTTGGGTTGTCTTGTTTTAAGAAAGCAAACACTGTTCCCTTTTACTCACATATCCCCCTCAAGTTTTTGAAAATAATGCTAAATACAAAAACGATTGCTATTCTTGACTGTGTGTCAGAATTGAATTTCCTAATGTAGAACCGTATCGCTAGTGGAGTCTCTTAGAGTCTTGTCATAGATTTTTGAGAGCAACGAATTTATTTTCTGAGGTTCTGTTTGTGAAATTTGGAGAAGAGAATGCTAGGATTACTGTTTTTAAAACGAAAAATGCTCATCAGCTGGCAGTGGTAGCCCAGAGAGGCACTATTTGAAGACTAACAGCTTGAATATTGCCATTTCTGCTAGACATGGGGAGTGGGGGAACTCTAACGTGCTCCTTCTGCAGTATTTCTCAGTATAAATTTAAGGAAACGCTGGTGGATAACGTGCTGACCTTGATGAAGAAAATCATTTGGGAGAGTAGCTGGCAGTTGATAGTAGGGGCTGGCTTGTTTCTTGCTGCTTCCTGTTGGGTCTCCTGTCAGAATGCTGAATGTCTCTGTTAGAAAGCGGATTCAGATTGTTAGTCACTGGAGAAGAGCAGCGTTTGGATGGGATATTATGCTTAGTAGTGTTTTGCGTTGTTTTTTGTTGTTTTTTTTTTAACTAAGCTGTTCCAATGGTGGAAGAACAGAAAAATCTCATTATTATATTTAAATTTAACAGATTTTTTTAACATGTATTTTCGTTTTAGGGATAAAACTGAAGAATTAATGGAATTAACAGATGAACAGAGAAATGAACTGATGAAAAAAGAAAGCAGCAGACTCCAGAAAACTGGACACCGGGTAACCTACTCTCCTCGTAAAGAGAAAGCACTAAAAATTTATCTGGACGGAGCACCAAATAAAGATTTGACTCAAGACTGATACTCGCTATAGCATTTTCCCTGGGGAATTTTTTTTGTTTAAAATAAGAAGGTTCACTACTACTGTGTAGTGCCATTACGGCAGGACGCTCATTAGGTGTAAAGCGCTGACACCAGCACTGGTTGGGCTGTTACCAATCAGAAGCCCAGTGCCCCCGTCGGGTCACTGTTTGACTTGGAATCATGTTGTGCACTATAGTCAAATGTACTGTAAAGCTAAAAGGGATGTGCAAATAAAAGATTAGAACTAAAAAAATGGGTGGGGAGGGAAACGAGTGGAAATTTTTGAGGACAGTGTGCACATAGTAGCTAGTGAAACTAGCCTCAAACAGGATACTCATAGCTTAATAATAAAAGCTGTGCAAAGGCCATGAAAGAATCCTTTTTTTGTTTGTTTCACTGATACACGCATTACCTCATCAGAGAGTCTAAAGTAAACGTTGACACCTTGGTTATAGAAAAGCAGCGAAAAAGGGTCGGAGATGTGATGCAAGTGCTACAGTTGTCAAGGTGGAGAATATTCTTCATGGAACAGGTGGTCTCAGAGGTCTGTATAAAGCGGCCAGCAGGTGTTGGTTCCTTTTGCAGAAGTGCTGTTGTAAGGTAAACTGATTTTTAACAGGTTACGGGAGGCGGTGAGCAGCTCTATTATATTTCATCCAATGTGTAAATAAAAGTTGCCCTGTCCATTTAACAGAACTGCAGTTCAGCTATTTCCCATGGTATTTCTTTTCACATATCAACATTCATTGTGTACATTTGAAAGTGTAGTTGCCTATTTAAATTTGTATTCATTTTGTTTGACGATGCTGGGTACTTTAGGTTGTATTTCCCCATGTTAATTAAGTTTTTGTTTTGTTTAGCTACTTTTTTGTACATTTGGTTTTCGAGACTATTGCAAGTTCACATCTTCTGCACCCGCTGAAAGTCATTCTATTTTTTGCTGGATTTGATTCCATAGCTATTTGTAGTCAAATATTTGGACATCCTTTAACACCTCAACATATAAACTCGGTAGTTCAGTTTGTGGTGCAAAGACTGATGCACTCAACACGATTTCCTTGCAAAGCCTAGGAACAGCAATTTTTTTGCTTTGGTCCATAAAGATCAATAGAGAACAATTCTCCTTAGTTTTTGGAAAACCACCTAATTTATAACAATCAAAAGATTTTGGTAAACTTTTTCATGCCAGATGCTGTTTACAACAATGAACATGCCAATAAAACATTTGTTCATTCTGTTGTGTTTTAATCATTAAATGCTGTGAGTTTTATTTGAAAAATGGCAGAATTATTTCATGGAAATGCGCTTTCCCAAGGCAGGGTCTGAGTTGTATGCTGTGGTGCAATCGCAGAACCGAGTTCGCTTCAGATAGATTTCTAGTGATCCCAGGTAGAGTATTACATGGTTTAATTGTTGTAAACAGAAGATTTCAACTTACACGATAGTGATCTCCCACTGAGATGAGGAACAGCCAGATCCCACACAGGAAATCCTTTCCCCCCAGTGGCTGGCTCTTAAATGAGCCCAGGGCAGTCCCACCCTGGGTCCACCCCTCCTGCTCACATGGAGGGGGGTACAGGTGTTCCTTAGGCCAGCCACTGCCCTTCACAGGATTCCTGTCAGGAGGAGCCTGATTTCCCAGGCACGCAGCATGTGTGGGAGGTTCAGGTTGGACATTAGGAAAAACTTGTTCTCCAGAAGAGTGGTCGGGCACTGGAACAGGCTGCCCAGCAGAGGGGGGGGGTCACTCTCCGTGGAGGTGTTCAAGAACTGAGGAGATGTGATAATGAGGGATGTGGTTAAGTGGGCAATATCGGTGGTAGGTGGACGGTTGGACTTGATGATCTTAGAGGTCTTTTCCAACCTGAATGATTCTGTGATTCACCAGGTGCTCAATCACTAATTCAGGCTGTGACCTTGTGTTTCCCTTACATATGCCTGTGTGTATATTCATACATAGTCCATACACAGTAAGTATTATGGTGGAGCCTGTCTGCTGTTCCTCCACACTTATTTTCACACCACATTTTCCTTTGACTCTCAGAAATCTGATTAATAGCAGTTCTTACTTTTCAGGGACTGACGCATCAGGAAACTTGCAGGGAGAATAGTAATATCCTTCTGAAATAGGGTAATATTTGTGGACAACCCTTGCTCTCTTCACGTGCTATTTTACAGCACAATGAAATGAAATTTGTTCTCATTGTATAGATGGACCAGTCTCTATAAAGCACAGGAATTTTACTTGGGATAGAAAGGCAAGGTAAATGTTGTGAGCTATGCCAGAGAGCGTGTATATGTGGACACATGTTGATGTAAGAATTTTCTTTGTGGAAAAGAATCCTTAAACTAAAAGCCAGGCCGTTCTGATGAAATATTCTTCTTCCTAGCGATAACAACTTACATTAACTCAAGGACTTTGTTGAAAAGCTTTTGGAGAAGCGGTTAAAGACTTAAAGGCTAGTAGTGCAGTCAGGAACTGCTTTAGTTAAGTTATCGCTGCTTATCACTTCAGATTAGACATGAGCAGTAGGGGATGATGTTTCAGAAGAATCTCTAAAAATGTTTACTTGGCTGGAGCCTCATGACATCTTTCAACATGTCCAATAATAGTGAAATATATAACCCTAAAAATCCTTAACAGTGGAAGAGCCGTTGTAGCGAACTGTTGAGGCAGCTGGGAGCCAGGGTGATAGATGGATCAGATTTTACTCTTAGATTGATAATGATTTTTCAAATCAATGACTTGTTAAAATGGTAATGATAATATTCACATTTTGTAGCACAGATTCATACCTATGAAGTGCGTTAAAAGCACTAGCTGCTGCTTAAAGAGTATTCTCTGGATGTAGAGAGTTAAGAGGGGAAAGCGTAAATCTCTAAACATGGACAAGAAGCAGTTTAGGTTGTCTTCCTGCTCCAGTGAAGTAATGGATTTGTGTTCACTGCCTCTGTCTCTCAAGGAGGTGAAGTGATGGGGTACAGTCGGTAGAACCGTTTGTGCAGAATGCTGCCATATGTGGCACTGCATTTACTTACAGGGCAGAGCGTGGTAGCTGCAGCTGCGCTCTGCCCCTTCTGTGTTTGTTTACTTAATCATTTGGTGTACAAAAGATAACCTGTGTTCTTTGTATTTAGCCCATTTAGCTGTCCTGCAATTTTAGATTCCACATTTTATCCTTGAGAGACAAAGCCCTGAACAGTCAAGTTGAAAGCTGCTCTGTAGAGACCAGTTGCTCTTATGTGTATATAAGTACGTAAACACAATTTGTTATTTACATGGGAAATGTTGTAGACTTCTTTCCTAATAATATGACCAAAACGCTGTGGAAGAATCCAAGGACCATTCTATATTTAAGTGCAAAGCTCTAGAGAGACTGTAGTTATGAAACACAGGTTCTTAAATCATATTGGACTTTCATGCAGGACAGATGGCCCCTGTTGTACGCAGCTGCAAAGAAGCTCTGGGTATATTCATCTAAAAGGGTACGCAGCCCTGCTTCACCCCCTTCCTCCCACAATACATGTGTGATAGGGCGGGTGTGACACCCCAAATCTGTACATTGCAGCTTTGCCTATCATATTTTCAAAAGAAAAAAAAAAAAGCATTGCTGAGGATTGGTGACTGAAGCAGTGTATAGTAGATGGCTCTTCAGAAAAATAATTTCAAGTGTATGTACAAGAAATACTCGAAGTTGTTTCTGTAGTCACTAAAACTTAAGATACTGTATGCTTGATGTGTTTTTAATGAGTACAAGTACTGGTATGTTTATTTCTACTGTACAAGGGGAAAGTATTCATCCAAATGAAACATTGATATCTTTCTCGTTTGACAGGAGGTTTGGTCCACAGATGGAATGAATCCAACAGTAATTTGAACATGCAGGTTTGGTGCGCAGAAAAGGGTGCTCAATTAAGATGATGTTTATTGCACTTCTATCCGGCAGTATCTGTTTAGGATTGATATAAGCAAGACACTAGACAAAAATTTCTCTAACTAACTAAACTGTCTGGTGTATGAACTTCATATTTCGTCTCCCAAAAGCAGGTCATGAGCTTGGTCAGGCTCAGACTTTGCACCTGCTTGTTCCTCCAGACTCTCTAATTCTTTTTGCACTTCCTGAATGACTCTGCTTTCTTCATAATCAGAAAGAATATGTCCGGGTATCAGACTGATAAATGGCATCTCGTCCATGGTTAAGGGATCTTCTTTTTCATTGTTTCTGGTTTCATTGGAGGACAGTTCACACACAGATGTAGTACTGTGGCTGTCGGGAAAAGAAAGGCATCTGGTCATACAGTACATCTTCCCATGTTCTTTTTGAGAGCTCTTAATAAATTCTTCATTTCCTGCCCATGTGAAAGCATGTTAGGTGCATAAAATTGTTAGATCCACCTTATCAACATCTGATTGTTACATGATTGGCAGCTGGAGAGTTTAAAGATGAGATTTCTAGCAAAGCATGTTTTTTACTGGGACACAAGATGGCAGTGGACATCAGCACAAGCTGGCCCCTCTGCGAGAAGCAGTTAGGACTAGTCCTTCTTGTTCATGTTGTACTACCAAGATAAGATTCTCTTGCTTAAAAGGAATGCAGAAAAAGTCAATGCTTGTCATCAAACTGTGAAGTTGAGAAAATTGAATATTATCTGTTTGGTTATAAATAGGAGAGCACGATAGCTGTATTTGCTGCTGTTTTGAGAAGTAGCTCTGGTTGCAAACAGACGCCCCAGCTGTGATGTAGGAACTTTTAAAGGGAACAAGAATGATTTATACGTGTTGGCAGGGGAATAGAACTTGGTCACTGTGCATCTACTTTGCGCTGCATGGGACAGCATAGGTCCACGTGTCCCTGTTGCAGACTGCAAGGGGGCTGCTGCATATACCAGGCACCCCTCGACAAATAAGTGCTTAAAGCTGCAGCCTCTTTCACTGGCAACCAAGGGTAAATGAACTAAAGATGCTCTTAAAGCTTATTTTGAGTACATTTTGAATTGTGTGTTTTCTTTCTAGGAGTTCTAAGACTTTCATTTGTGGGAAGACAATCTGTATTCTATAGGATATAATCTGGTATTTTCAGTGTGTTTATCAGTTATTTATAACATTCAGCACAGAGTCATTTAAAGCAGAGATGAGCTCTGTTTCTTTTAATAAAAATACATTACCCAAATCTTCAAATTCACCATTTGAATTCACAGCAGCAGTGTTACCTTGCTGAGTGAGTCATTGGCAGGTAGTATGCACAATATTTCTGTATTTATGATAACCCTAAACAGGTAATTCTAGTGGCCATAGATGGATGGTTTAGTTTAATTCACTCTCTAATTGACTTCTGTTTTCCTGTATCCTTATCTGAAATGTTCTGCTTACTAGGTGTGGTAGCTGCTGACATACCTGCACTGAGATTAATGCTACTTGCACAGTAACTGAAACGCCTGTGCTGAAAGGATGAGGTCAGTTCTGCTTGCTTCCATCGATCACGTGTATGGAACAATACTACCCGTTTCTCACGCATAAGAAGTAGAAAGAGTTGGGCACAGGAGGAGGAAAATGAGTCTGCATGTAACCTACATCTCTGTCACAGCTTTGCTATCTTGTCAAAAGTTAATATAACAAAAACAGCAGTGTAGCAACAAACTTAAAGAGCTTATTATTTCACAGGTAACATGTAGGTCTTCAAAAAATGCTGCTCGTGCGTAACATAAATTATCCACTTTCTCCTAATGAAATTGTTGATAACGCAAATACCTGTCCTTTAAAGAATTATTAAAACCATGATACGCTAAAAGTTTTAGCTACTAGTGGAAAAATTTGTTTCAATCTGTTTCAAAGATGCTGAAGAGGTCGGCACAGTATGAAGTGTTTCAAGTCTGAACAGCAAATCTTAAGCTGTAGAGAAACTGGCTTCTCAGGCTAGTCTGAAACTGAAGGACAATGTAAGCAAAGTTACCCTTTACTATTGTAGAATTGACCTTCTGTAAAGCTGATCCTTAGTATAAACAGGCATGGTTTTGTATCTACGGAATGTACTAATATGTCTGTAACATCTGTTATGTAAGCAAGCTAAACATCTAATAGAAGAAGCCCAGTCTAACAGAGAAAATTGATGAACAAGAACTGTTCATGGAGAATGAAATCAGAATGGTACTTCTAAGCAGCTGTTAGTACTTTTTGATGAAAATGCAGTACCAGCCTGATGCACAAAGTTCATTTCTTTGAGGAATAAGGCTTTGCCAAAATCATTTAGGCACATCTGTGGGACAAAGCACTCAGTCTGAGACAGTTACAAAGCTACTGATGTGAAAAGCCATCAAAACACTCGCTACTGTGAAACAATTGGCAAGTTCTTCATGTATTAGAGAAGCCTATCAAAATTACAAGCACATACTTGCTCAGTGTTTGATCTTTACCTCTGAGGTTGGCAGATTAAGCCACTTGCACATGGGCATCGCTCAAGCACTCCATCAGGCTCCAGTTCCCAGGTGATCAGGTTGAGAAGTCTGTTTGAAGGATCATGGCAAGGTTCGCCTTCTTCGGGTAATGGAGTGCACACAGGAAACAGCAGTTCTGCATGCCAGAGTACATTAATTTCATGAGAAGTCATTAACTGCCTGCTGAACTGCAATGACCTAATCTTTAAGTGTATGTACAGGGTATAAAAAGACGGTCTTCATGTCTTTTTAAGTCCCTTTGCAGGTTAGGGATCCATAAGTTAATGTTCTTTCCACTAGGTGGGACTAAGACATTCCAAGTTTATACTTTTTGTGGTATGGCAGAATAAAATGTGGAGAGTTCAGAATTTCTCTGTGGTGGGCTTGGTCAGTGTACACACACAATGTATGTACACATGTCTATGACGTATCAAATGCTAATTTCAAAACAAATTCTGTGGTTTGAAGTCCTACGTGAGAAAAGTAATAGGCATTTATAACACGTGGTCTCATTTCAGGATCAAAGATTACAAAGGAATCCCTGATAAAGCTTGGCAAACCCCCTAAATGTTTTAGGAAGACACTTCATGAAGCCCAAACTGCTCTAACTGAAACCTTGTGAAACCAAACTTATTTAACATTGAAAGTTCACTATGTGAGCTTTCTCTAAATGAACATGGAAAATCTGAACAGGCCCACATGGCTTTAGATCTAGAGTCTGAAATGTGCTTTTTCTCTCATTCTCCTGCAATGCCCTAGCAGCCTGATCCACCAGCAGGCTGAGGGGACAGGCACCCCAACTGTCAGGGAAGGTACAAAGTCATCTGCTGTTCATAGCAAGAACGAGAAAAAAAAAAAAAAACAGTATAATAAAGTATCTACCTGGAACAGAAAGCAGGTTAGAATTATATCCCGTTACTGCTAAATTCAGGTGAAGGAGGCCACAAGCTATGAAGAAGCAGTGAGTGGAGAACAGCAACAGAAGCTGGGCCCTGACGAGGCAGGATTTAGGACTGATGTCAGGTCTGGTATCTTGTTCTCCTTCCTTTCTCCTGTAACTCAAGTTTCACGTTCCCGTGTAGACTGACAACATAATCTGGAACATCATGCCCCTTGTCTGTCCAGTCGGCATGGCACAGTGCAGTGCCCCAGAGGGCTCACAGAAAGCTTACAAGGATGAGGTACATCTAGTCTTGGCTGATGATTTACTTGCTGATACAAAGGAAAAACTACCTTCAGTTATCTCATTAATTTCACGCATTTTAAATTCTATTTTTACTACACTGAGTGAAAATCTGGCACGGAGCTCTGCTACTTCCAAATGACTGAGACTTCCTTTAGAGCTAGCAGATTTTTGTGCTTCTCATGTTGTTTCCCTCTCTAACATGCCGTAGGCTTTTGTTTCACTACTGTGCACCCCTGCCAGGCTGTTTCTTGCTCCTAATTCTATTAAAGCTTTTATAATCAAGTTAAAACAGTGCATGCCCCAGGCCAAAGGTGCTTAACCGCTTCACCTGAGCAGAAGAGTGAAATAGTAACGCTCTTGTGTTACAAAGCGAATAAGATAAAAAGCAAAACCCTGTACCTTTCTGAAAAGCACAGCACGTTCCTGGGTTGCAGTCATGTTGGTTCTCACAAATGGTGCCGTTTTCTCCTCTTGAAGTGGCTTTTGTGCACTCACCCCAAACACAAAGCTGGTCTCCACAGCATTCCACATCCCGTGAGCAATGCTGGCAAATAGAAAAAGCACATGTCAGTAATCGCCTGCATCAACAGACAGCTAAGCACAGACTTACACTTGGCTCCTGAAGACAGCTGCATAGGTGTGCTTTAGATACATGCATGCAATATTCCCACTGTTCAAACAGAATCCCTTGGGGTCTCTACTTCAAGCACGCACAGAAGCATTTGCTACTCAGGGGCATCCACATCAGGGCATTCTATACTATTATTCTTTCAGTCCTATGAAATCTGAGTTGTTATGTAGCATATTCTTGAGAATTGGTCAGCAGCCAGACATTCTACAGTGTGATGTGTAAAGACAGCCTTTTGCCATCAAGGAAAGAAAATGAACAAATGAAACATTATCACTGGAAAACATCACTGATGTAATTTACAATTTGTTCAGAGGGATTGCTTTCAAAGAGCAAAGCAAAAAAATCCTAGCGAAATCCAATTTTTAATTGTAATAAGAACCAAGCTTCATTTGTATCCAAGAATCTTTAAAAAAAAAACTCTTTGAAAAAAAGTTCTGTGAAAATCCCAAGTGCAAATCTCTAGCTGAAGATAGCTTTGTATGACAATTGTCCCAGTGTTTCAACTATACACACCTAATAAATCAAGCCAGTAAAGGCACTGTGATGTTTTGTTTCTTTTTTTAGGTAGCTTGATTATCATCTTAAAGATTCCTAGTAGGTCAGCATTTCAACAGCTTTTTTCTGTCTGTGTAAAGCCCTGTCTGGGCAGCCGTACAAAATGAGAATTTCTTTTCCAGTGGGTCCCACAGGAGGTGCTTAGCACAGGGCACGAAGCAGGACTGCACTGCTAATCATGAAGAAAAATATTTTGTAATTGTGGGGGGTCTGAGTCAGGGAGCTGATCCAGCCACCTTCGCTCTGAGCTCACTCTGCAAGAGGAGCAGTGGCAGGAGCAAATTTTTACTCTATGCTACAAATGCTCTACTGAGCACTGCATAGAAAAGTAGGGCTTTTAGTTTCAGTAACTTCCCGGTTGATTTTTTAATTACTCCATCTTAACATGAAAAATAATCAGTTTTAACACATTTTAAAGTAAGAAGAAGAAGCTTTCATAACGACAAGAGCTTATCATTCAGGGCTTCAGCTTAAGCAAGCATTCAATCCACTGAAGTCAACACAGTTCCTTGAAATATTGGGTAGGTATTTAAATAATTTCAGGAACGATTTTAATAATCTGATTGATTACATGATTTTTACCGTGAAGTTTGCTTACTTGTAAATGTAATGGTCTGCAAATGCCTTGAAGAACAAATTTGCTTCACAAAAGGCCCCCAGCAGAGCATAGGTGAAAAGGGACAGTTAAGTAAAGCCCTTCTCAACAGACTGCTCTTAAAGTGTATTTTCACCACAGGAGAAGCCTGAACTTCTCAGGCACCTGTCACCTACAGCGGATAGATAATTTCACAGCCATAGCTACTGCCAAGAACGTCCCTCTGAACTCACAAGTCAGGGGTTTACTGCTTCTTTAGGTTCACAGATTCACATCAGGTAGATGATGTATGTGAGAGGATCATTGATGGTGACAGCTGCACTGCAGCACTGCACAAGTTGTCAGTGCTGGGAAGAGTGCGGACTGCTGCTCTGGGAATCAGAAGCTGGAAATGACCAACTGTCAGCTGAGCCTTAAGATTCTTTGCCCGTTCTTCTGGTGCCCTGCAATACGTTGGGTTATGCTGTCCTCAGGCCACCCAGCAGGACAAGCCAGTCAGGAGGAGCAGAGCGCGGGTTCAAGAGCAATATGCACAAAGTTTGGAGCACAAACCTTGTAACGTAGTTGTGTTAACAGGCAGGAAACAAAAAATAAAGGACACATCCAGTTTTTGACCTCATACAGAAAGCTGTGCTTCTTGTTAAGTCGTAGTTTTAATTTGTTGACATTAACAACAGTAAGTTATATAGTAGTTGTTTAAAGACTCCGTAACATGGCTTATCATTTCAGGACTTACTGTACGCTGGGTTTTACAGCGCTGACACTTGTATTCGAAGGTGGAGAACTGGCAGTATTTCCCCGTTTCACAGTCTTCATCAATGATGCACTCCTAAAGAAAAGGATAAAAGTGTAGTTTGCCACTAGAACAGAAAACCATACCTCTTCTTGAAACACCAGCACGTTTTGGTTGGTTGTGTTTCGTATTTGGAGATCAAGAAAACAACTGTCTTTTGTTCTTCATGCAAGCACAGTTCTGTAACAGGGCAATGTGGCCACAGAGCATTAAGTGGCTTCACTTCTTGTATAAATTATTAATACTAGCAACCTCAAGAAAATGAATTCTCTGTTTGTTCTGTTCTTTTGTGGTGGAAAAAAAAAAGCAACAGGAACAAACAAACAACCCAAAAACATTTGCATTAAAGCTATTTTACTTGTGTCAGCATTTAGTCATGATGTGTTATTTGCTGACTGTCTTTTAAAATGGGACAAGACCAAAGAGGTTACACTCCAGCAGCAGCAGCAGCCATGAGCATGTTATGCTCTGTGGGAGATCATTCTGCAATAAGTTCCTTGGTCCCAGGCCACATAGCTTTATGCTGTCCTTTCTCCTCTTCCCCAGCACTGTCAGTGCAGGTCAGCAGCGTGGCTGCTCCCTAAGCAGGCAACGACAGCCCAAAGGCAGAAGGGAGACTTGTTTTCTTTTCCTTTTCACTTCTCCTTTGCTCCCATTTGCAATGGACAGGCAAATTCTTCTCAGGCAAACATAAGCAGCTTTGCAGCGCACGAGCTTTTCTGTCAACAACAGCTTCTGTGCTGAAAAAGGCAGTGCTCCATGCCACAGGACTGGTGACATTAAACGTTCCTTGGGCGTTATAGTAACAGCAGCAGCACCTTACAGTCTGTGCTTCTGGGAAACAGAAGGTGTCACACATCATTTTATCTCTTTTCTTGCTTGATGGCACATCTGTCATGTGCCTATCACCATAGCCCCCCACCTGCAAGCTCACAGCTGCAGATGTCTAAATACCCACACGTGTAAAGTTTAAATCCATTTTTAAAGTATTGTAAAACATGCAGGAGCAGATTGTCAGCTGACGTAAAAAAGCACAGCTGTTGATGGAAATAACTTAAATTTAATAACTTAAATTTAGTAATTAACCCATTGAAGAAAGTGATTTCTGCATCACCTGCTTTTGAAATGCACCTTACAAACTCCATCCTTCCCTCCTGTACGGAATATGCTGACCAGGGCCTGAACCGATGGCTGAGCACATGGAAGAGGGCTGTGGCTGCCCTGGGGAGCAGAGGCAGACTGTTTGCACCTGTGCTCTCCTGTAAGGGCGGGTTGCCATGGGCTTATATGAGGGCCAGTCGGGGGCTATGAAGCAGTTCAAGCAGAAAGAAGCAGCACAAGCAGGTGGGTGCTCAAGAAGGAAGCAGCCCCTCTTCTGGATGAAATGAAGGCAGAGTTGTGTGAGTTTGGACTTGTTTTGGTGCATCTCCCCACTGTTGTTTGCTGCACACGAGTATTCAGCAGATAGGTCAGAACGTGAATTTTATTGTAAACACTGGAAAAACCACATACATCCCACGAGGGGGTGGGGTGGGGAAAATCACAGTTCCTTAAAACTATTGGCCTTTTCTACCCAGCTGAGCCTCTCCAGTGGGTTTCAAGTTACTTGGGAATGTTTAGCTTCTCAAACCTGGAGTTCCCATCTGGATCACAGAATTTGACTTTGTAGTGTGAACTTAGAAACTCTGATCAGAAATTCCTTCCCATTGATTTTTTTTTTTTTATTCCTTTGGAGGAAGGATGTAATTGAGTACAAAAAAAAAAAAAAAAAATTCTGCATGCTATGTGTGACAGCAAAGAAAAATCTCTGAAACAGAGAGGGAGTGTCCAGTCTGTGGTCCCCTGAAGGTTCTGGTTCATATGGAGGGGATTTATGAAATCAAACGTAGCACTGTTCCTGTCCAAGTTGCTTTTACTCCATCACTTGCTTGTACCATCATCAGGCTGATGCATCTTTTTGTTACTAATCAATAATAATAATTTAAAAAAAAAGCATACAAAAATCCCTGAATTCTCTGAAGAAACCACCTAGACTGCTCCTTGGCACTAACCTGACTTCCTGGAGCAGATTAGCTGTCATTTGTGCAGTTAATTAATTAACTCAATACTTTTACTGAGCTTTTATTTCACTTCTTTCAGATTATTTCCCTCAAAGTGCTGACTTCCTCCACCCTACCCCAGCTGGGTTTTATTTCTGTATGGTCAGCTGGGCTGAAAATCAGCTCACAAGTTTAAGGGAAGCACTTAAATTACTGTAATTACTGAGAGAAAAAACATCTATATTGTCTTCAGATCTTTTCCACACTTAGCTTTGTAAGAGTTTCTTGCGCTGTGGGAGACAAGGCTGCTCTGTGTGGAAGGCATCCTTTGTCTCAGTTGCCCATTTTGGCCATCTGAGCTGTTTTCAAGCAGTTGCTAGCCAAGAACATAGAACAGAAGCTGCGCACCATCTTGGGCCTGATTCTTTTCAAGTCAGTAAAGTTACATTCAAGTTATATGTTTATAATTAAGAAGCAGCCATTTCAGCTGCTTTAAGAGATTAGGATCACTGGGTCCAGGCTGCTATGAATCACCATTATGCTTTGTAGCTTCATTATTCCAGAACAGTAATAACTTGTGCTGCTGCATAACCAGGTGGGTCAAAATCCTCATGTAATATCTTTAAGTTTTTGTGGTTCTAAGTTAGCAATTAGCTACTCCTCCTCCTCAGCTTCCATACTCTTTCCGGCCAATTTTCTATCTGTAGCTTTGTCAGCTTCTTCTATGAATCCCCCCGTATAAACCATACTCAGAATAAACTACGCTGCTACATTCCATCCACTTTCAGGCAAACAGCCAGGTCTCAGCGGAGTCAGTTTTTCCAGTTGTCCGTTTCCACAGACCAGAAAGCCTGCCATAACCGTTTTTAAGCTCATGGAATAACTCTTTCTTTAGCTCAAAAACCACCTCTCAGCTGAGTTGCAGATCTCCAGTCACTGCTTTCTCTTTCACGAATGAGTCCCTTTTCAAAGGCCTTTCCCTACTCTTACTGAATTGTATCCCACAAGTTTAGACCCCAAGTTCGATGAGGTTTTCAGCTGGGGAAAAAATCCCTTTGCAGTTTTCTTTCCTGGCATGGAAAAAACTTTTTTTCATATGTTCTCTTAAAATCATGAAATTTTGTGCCACCCTCCAAACCAGCTTCTTTCACTCCAATTTTATAATCCACATTCGATGTAGAACACCCAGTTATCCTTGTACATGCATCTGCATGTGTAACCATTTCTTTTTTTTTAAACCAGGCTACAGACCTTTCCTAATCAGGCTACCTTGAGACACAACAGTTGCTGAATAAGGAGCAAAACGAAGCATCTTCATCAGCTGCAATGGACTCTGAACAATCAAGTTCCTTTCTGGAATCCAGCAAAGTGAGTCATTTTCCAGAACACTCTATTTTTGCAGGGGCAATGGGGTGTAAACTAGAGAGAGGAAGCGTGGTTTCTGACATGCAGAAAGTGTACAAGTTGAGCAGACATCTTAAAGACAGAATTAGCTTCACTTTTAATGGTGTACACCTGTCTGAAATCCCTTAAGATGTTATACCAGTTCATTTAACCTTAGGAGCAAAGGAATATGCTGCTTGAGAAGAGCTGAAGAATAATAGAGTAAAAGCAGGATTGCCTATTTATTAATGAGTAACTAGGATCCACACACAACAGAAGCCAGGATGGAAAAGAGGATTATGTGTGTCTGTAAGCACATCCTTAGCATCCTTGTAGACTCTCATTATAATATTGTACCCTACAGTAAATATATAACATGTGAAGGCGATTTGGGGCATTAGAATGTGTTTCAATAACCACAAAGAAAAACAATACAAACAAAAAAGAACAAAATACTGAGATTCATGGCAGTTTCCCAGTATTTGAGTTAGGCTCTTAAAACAACTGCTACTGAAAGAAAATTCATTTTTCATGTCTTTGGCAGGTTATGCCAAAGCTGTTATTTGCTTTCTTAAGGAATGATTTGTTTCCACACTTGAGATTTAAAAAAGGACTGATGGTAGTGATAGTAAAGTATGGTTATAATGCAAATACCAGAAATCTGAAACAGATGCCTGAGCAAGTGATGTAACTGGCTTGGACAAGGGTATTTTCCTTCTGGTTGAATGTGTGCATGCACCTGGAAAAGCATAGAGGAAAAGAAGTCTTCTCTCAGTGTGATACAACAATCTTTTCATCTCACCAGTAAGATGCCTTTGACCTAGAAGGTGCGATGAGCTGTTGAGGCAGACTGCTCTTGACTGGTGTGGACCATGTTGTCATCTGCCAATATAGCACACTGAGGATAAAGAGGGAGGAGCAAAGGATGTCCCATTTGAAATTATGAAAGCAGAACTGCAAGGCTAGAGTTAATCTGCTTTCTTGTAGAAACCCTCTTTAATTTGCAGTGTTCATCTGGTTTCTGCACCTCACTATGGTAATAATTTCAACGTTCCCTTCTGCTGATGATATATCATGGACTGAAGTCGTTCATTTGCTTTGCTTTTTCCCCTTAGTCCCTAATTAACTATGTATTTTAACATCCTAAGTGTAGACTATAAAATATGCTCAAGACTACTCTGACGCTGTCAGACTTTCAAAACAGAATCATTGATTTTAAACTAAGAAGGGACATTCAGCCGGTCTGTTCCTTTTCCCCCCTCATCCTTCCTCCCACGTTCTCAGAAAGTCCTTCTTTAAAGATAATTTTAAACAAAACTCTTTCTTTGTTCTTCATATCTTCAGATAATATTTGTCTGGGGCAGGCAAACGACTAGAATGAGCTCTGAGCTCCAAGCTCTTCATGCTTTAGCTTAGTACCCAAAGCAGAGGAAGGAGCTGTTGATCCTGGATAGTATATTTCAGTGGTGACAAACACATTCAACAGACCAGACACTGACCACAAAGGGTCAGGGGAAGCGTATGGAACAGAAAATGCTCCTGCAGATCCAGTGCAGATGCAGCAGAGAAACTCAGTAGCTGTTCTATGTCGCTGTCCACCGACTGCTCTGACATGAAAACATCAGTGAGACTCAAACGGGAGAAACTTTTTTTTCCTTCCTTTGTAAGCTGTATGGCCTACTTTGGCTTATTCTGATCATTGCAGTCTATGACTACAAATTTTTTGAGACTAAGAGAAGAATCTTCATGCTTTATCCTTTTTTTCTTTCTTTTTTTTTTTTTTTTTTTTCTTTTTGCCTTGGCACAGTCTGTACAGCTGTGAGCCAAAACAGTACGCTTTGTCAAAGTGACAGCCGTCCCAAAGATCGCATTCCTAACCCTCTTTCAAGTTCACAAGCCATAAAGAGACAAATTCACTCTATCAGACAGGCAATGAAGTTTTGCCAGGAGCTACACAACAAAGGAAGCAGTGCCAAAAAGACACTTGGCGCAGCAATTACAGAACAATGTTTCGGTAGCAGCCTGGGAAATGTGTGGCAGCACCTCTTATATTCTACTATGACAACCACACTCCAAAAGCTTCTCTCAACAAAAAGCCCCTTTATATATTTCTTAAAAGCTCCCAATATAAATAAATTTCCTCATCATAAGTCTGTAGAACAAGTAGAACTCATTGTTATCCTCAAAAAATGGCAGTTAAAGATCCTTCCCAACTGGTCCTAGGGCTCACCAGATTGTATCTGAGAGATGACGTAATCTTAACCATAGCTGAAGTGCTCCAACAGAACCTCTTGTTCATGTTGAAACTGGCATTTCTTAGCAATTAGCACTTCTAAGAGTTAATGGTTACTTCTGTGTTTGCATATCCCCTTCTGGTTTTTGTTTTAATTTCTGCAAGCCACTTCACACTGAGCTGGTCTCCATTACTCTGACAGATGGTAAAAGCTGCTGAGTAGCAAGGAAAAAAACATAAAAACTATTTTAATATCCTACATGTATTACGTCTGTTAGAAAAATGTCAGAATTACATATAATGGAATATTGTCTTATGGAAACTACTACCAGAACTTGAATTGCAGTAGTGTTCCAGTACCTAATCTCCTAGTTGTCTAGACAGGGTACATAATGCATTCATATTTAATGAGATATGAATTAATTTGCTTTGAAATATCTCGAAACCTCTGTAATACTTTCCAGCAGAGCAAACGTCTTACTGTTGTCTTGCCAAGTACATAACACTCATAAAAATAAGGACTACTGTTAAAAAAAAAAAAATACTAAAAAGATCAGATGTGAGTTGTAAACTGCGGTATTAGCCACATCCCAGTGGTATGGGGGAATGACACTCATCTGTGTGGCTCTTCAAGAGCAATATGAATTCTGAGATCAAAAGTAATAAATAAAATAGAATCAATTCCCTCCATTTTGTCTCCAGCTTCTCAATACAACTGTTCTCACTCTTTTCCTTTTCTACTTTCAAGAAAACAGCAGCATTTTAATTGGATAAAATCTCTGGCTCTGCACATGATGCAATATAAATGTGAAATATGTCTATGTGATGTAGTTGGAGACTACCTGAGGGCACCTGAGCTTGGCATTAGGTACCAAAAGCAACGCAGCTGCAGAAGAATCATAGAATGGTTCAGGTTGGAAGGGACCTTAGAGATCATCTTGTTCCAACCCCCCTGCCATGGGCAAGGACACCTCCCACTAGACCAGGTTGCCCAGAGCCCCATCCAGCCTGGCTTTCAATACTTCCAGGGAGGGGGCATCAACGACTTCTCTGGGCAACCTGTTCCAGTGTCTCACCACCCTCACAGTGAAGAATTTCCTCCTTATATCTAGTCCAAATCTACCCTCTTCCAGTTTATAACCATTACCCCTTGTCCTGTCATTGTCTAGCCTTGTAAAAAGCCCCTCCCCAGCTTTCCTGTAGGCCCCTTCAGGTACTGGAAGGCTGCTATCAGGTCCCCCCGCAGCCTTCTCTTCTCCAGGCTGAAGAGTCCCAACTCTCTCAGCCTGTCCTCGTAGGGGAGGTGCTCCAGCCCTCTGATCATCCTCGTGGCCCTCCTCTGGACCCGCTCCAACAGCTCCACATCATTCCAGTGTTGAGGGCCCCAGAACTGGACACAATATCATCATCAAGCTACATCAGCCATTTCTGTCCAAAAGCCAAGGGGATTGATCAGGGAGGTTGTAGTCACCCAAACTGCCTACCATCAAAGCTAGTGTAAGAAGTCCACTCCATTTTTTATCATCTACTTATTCTCAGCACAAATGCTGTGATCCTGTCACAGATCCTTCTGCTGATAATGTTTCAGATCAGAAATAAAATGTCATATTATCCACAGCTTCAATGAGCTGAGACTTCAGAGAAAAAAGAAGCCACACGCAAAGGCAAAAAATACAAGGTTCCTGACAAATGCCTTGGGATGCTGAGAAAAACAATGCTAAGAGGCTCTATCAGATCTTGTTCTGTTCATTCATGGTCTAAACCACGTAATACTTTGATGGCAGGTCCCTATGCAGAAGTATTCTCTTTATTTTCCTCCCCCGCTCTGTCTTCTTCTCAGTAAGCAACATAATAATCTGATCCTGGCAAGACTAACTACAGTCTCTGCAAACGCTCCTGAGTAGAAAAGACCACAAAGTACTTCTTTCAATCTGTTTTGCAATGTTATCAGGAGGCGCAGCAGGAGAACTGTTTGAATTTGTCAGGAAAAAAAATACAAATCATAATCTGGCAGTGAATTAACTTAGTCTGAAAATGAAGAGGTACCCAGCTAAAAAAAAAGGAGCAAATGTCTGTTTATGTATACAAGTGGCCTCTTACGTATGTAGAGCTACACCTTGCAGTAGCTGGCTGCTATAGCAGAACTTTCTTTTCATACCCCGCGCTTGCCCTGGAGCAGGCAGGACAGGTTGCAGCATGAAATTTCTGTTCTTTTCTCCTCTTTGTCAGGTGTGCCATAGGCAGGGCAGGATGGCAGAAATTCCAACAAAATCTTCCCTTAGGCCTTCCTGCAACTCAGTGCCATACTATACACTCATTCCAATTTTGTAAATACACAGGGACACTATAATTAGCCAGAGAAGGAATATTCTCAAGTTAGAGAATTTGAGACCCAAAACCAATAGCCATGTGCTTCATATTTGTTTCATGTTAAGAAAGCTTTTTCACATTATCAAATGAGGTGAAAATATTGATTTATGTATATAAACAAAATTTTTCTAACTACTTTGCAATAAGCTATCTTGATAGAAAAATGCCTCTACCTATGGATCTGTTAATGGAAGAACAGTTCTTTGACCTTTGATAACCAGAAGATCTAAAACCTTGTGGTCTAGAAGATCTTGGGTTTTATTCTAAATGTCTTAAGATACAGTAACAGTTACAAAAACACTGTAGAACTGTACTATGAAGTTCTGAAGTGATGTTATTCCTAAGTAGTCAGCTAACCACATGAAGGTACAGCCCCCGTGACATGGTGTGCCCTGAGACTGAATTTCTATGCAGGCTGCTCTTCTTTCTACAACTGGCAGCCACAAGGTTTCCGTGATTCACTACCCAACTATGTAAATCTTGAAAATTTATAAAAACAAAACAATCCAGAGTAGCTGTACACAGCAAGGATGTGAAACATCTGTGCAAAAAGAAAAACAGTACAAAAAAGGATTTCTGTACTTAACAGCTCGTTGCTGATCTTAATCGCTCAGCAGAGAGTCGGACACTGAGAATAAGATGCCAATCTGTACCCAATCCATTACAGAACTTATTTCAAACCCTGAATCTTATGTGCCTTGTTCTTACATGATACACATTCTTGGCAGCTTACAAACTAATTTACTGTGTGTAAGGTATCAGCCAAAGATAATATTAGAACAGAAATACGTGAGTAAGAATGGATTTTGTCTCTAACAGAACTGTATGAATAACTGCTGTTTCTGTAGAGGAAAAGGAATAATTTATTCTCTGTGAGCTGTAGATAGAAGAAAGGGTTTAAATTACAGCAATAGAGACTTCATAGGGAGCATAAAAAAAGCATTGGAATAAACTGTCTCCAGCACTGGAGGATTTTGATATGAGTGTCTGCCTAAGGATGGAGTTCCCTTGCTGATATCTCTGACATCACTTGCACTCAGAAAGGCCACTGAAGTTCTCCTTTGCATGACACCATGATGTGAGCCTATCTACATGCTGTAAGACGCATCTTCCTCCCCTTAGGATGAGTGGGCTTGCTAAGGGAACAAGTTTCAGGGACAGCTCATACCATGATTTCTTAACAGCTGTCACCAGCCCACATAAAAGTTTTAGTCTCCTGACTGTTACCTCACAGAGATGAAAAAAACATTTAATTTCTCTTAGGATAAATAGGTAGATCTAATAGATCTGGAAAGTGAAAACATTCCCAATGATTTGTTTTTATATCTAAGTTGTAGAACCTAGACATGATCTGTAAGACATTTTGACAGCCTTGGTTCCCTGAACTCAAAGTGTTAGGTGTGAGGAGACCATACTAAAGCCAAGGAAAAGATAACCAATTGCTTTTTTGATTTGCACAGCTCCCTTACCATGGCTTGTTTGCAGAAGAGTTCTGCCAACCCGTATGCAAACAAGGAAAAAGTAGAGAACTGAATATGGTGCATAACTCCCCACCCAAATGGAAAGTTTCAGGCAAGGTAGATTTCCACAACTAACAAGAATGCTGAACGTTTGGGAAACAGTGTATGACCATCAGATGGACACTGATGGAGCAGTGGATGGGCACTGACTCTTCAAGAGAAAAGTCTGTTTTGTAGCTTTCTAGGGGTACACGCCCTGACTTACTGCTATGTAAGCAATTACAAACGCAATCACCTAGAATCAATTCTAGGCACTGCGACTGTGTTACAGTCATAGGGTGTTATTTTTGTTAAGGAGAAATTCACTCCAAGAAAACCTTTCTCCCTTCAGTATTTAGGTTCCCAAAGGGTAAGAGTTCTGATAGGAGGGGAAAAAAAATGGTGAGGCAGTTCTTCAGCAAATATGACTTTGCATGAAAACATTATTTTTCTTTGGAGTAGAACTGGAAAAAATACCACATTATAACACATGAGGATCTGGCAAATAATGAAACATCCCCAAATGCAGGCATTGACTTGAATAGCTTATGAATAATGTTACTTTCAGAATATCAATTAGCACTACATTATTTTTTTTTACCTAACTTGACAGAAGAAAACTCGCACTAAGCCAGAACAATAGGAAAATGTGAAAGAAATCATAGTCACTCTTTTTATTTTTATTATTTTACTAGCAAAGTAAATTCACCAAAGTTATCTGAATTATTTCAGACTCCTACTGACACAAACAGAAACAGGATTTGATGTCTTTAATTAGGAGTAATTCATTTGCTTTTGCATCAGCTCTTTGTCTGTAAAGCTTAGCTACTATCTACAGCAAAAAAAAAAAAAAAAATTATAATGATCTTTGTTCCCTGACCTTTGGTTGTTGTGTTTTCACCTGAAACACCTGCCTGGTTTGCCCTCTCTCTCAGCAAAAGCCACCTTACTTCTCTTCTCTCTGATCAGGTCTAGCAGCTGTTTACACTTGCTTGTTTGTTCAGGTTCACCAAGCATGATATCTGAATCCATGGAGCTGTGGTCTCACTTTTCTACACACCATGGCCATTGTAGCCCTATAGCATCATGAAACCATCTTGTGTTTGTACACACTATCCATTCCTGATACTCTTTGTGGACCCATAACTTTATATATAGCATTGTCTTTGAGAAAACAAGCCAGATTGGAACAGATTAACATCAGTAAATAAAATTGCTGAATCAGCTTCTGACACCTCAGCTGACAATCACAGGAATTCTTCTTCCTTGGAGAAGCTTCTTTGTGCAGGAACAGAGGCAACTAACATCTTTTGAACTCAGGTCTTTCCATGCATTCAGGCTAATATTCAGAT
>WBMW01003834.1:746591-838764 GCA_013396635.1 Penelope pileata | reverse complement strand
GGGAGCGTCGAGCACAGCCCCTCGCCGCCGGGGAGCAGTGCGGGGCGCGGGGGAGGTGCTGAGGTAAAAAAGCGCGGAGGATTTCCCTTCAGAGCCAAAATTTTCCTCCTCTTGATTTTTCGAACAGGTTTAATGCAAAGAGGACGGCGGAGCTGCCTCACGTCTCCGCGATGTTTCGCTTCCCAGGCCCCACTGAGGCGTTCACGGCTGTGTCAGCGCTGCGGATCAGCGCCGTTCCCCGGGGGCTGACACGTGCCCAGCACCTCGCTCCGCCATGGCTCCTTTCCCAACTCTTTTCCCAAAAATCTCAGGCAACATCATCGTTTTGTGTGTGTGCATCTCCCCCAGCCTCCATGCTGCGCTGAGGATGTCCGAGGCGGTTTGAGCTGCGGTCGGCTCTGGGGCAGCAGCGCTGAGCCAAGGGAACGCTGCCCCGTACGCCTCGTTTTGGGCTGGAGCCTGGATGAGAGGTAACAGCGAGTAAAGTACTTCTGCAGAAAATATGCGTTCTGAAAATTTCCTGCGAATGAATTATTACAGTAATCACCAATATAAATTCCAAGGTTGTTGGCAGACTAAGGAAGCTTCCTGTAGCTCTGAGTGCTAGCAGGAATGCTGCAGAGAGCAGTGGAGAGGGACAGACCC
Organism: Penelope pileata; assembly: GCA_013396635.1. Classification (NCBI taxonomy): domain Eukaryota; kingdom Metazoa; phylum Chordata; class Aves; order Galliformes; family Cracidae; genus Penelope; species Penelope pileata. The sequence goes on along the minus strand of WBMW01003834.1, from coordinate 838,119 downwards.
CGTGTCTCTAGGGGGAAACCCTTTCTCCAGTCTCCCAGGCACAGCATACCACAGAAACACAGAAAAAGTGAGGCTGGAAAAGACCCTTAAGATCAAATTTCATCCAGTGCCATAGAGAGTTTCCTTTTGGACACACCATAAATTCAGCATATTGGTACAATGGTTGTTTTTTTTTCTTTCTTTCTTTCTTTTTTTTTTTTTTTTTTAGATAAACTTCTTGGACTATGCAATAGTAATAAAGTGTGCTAGGAATTGTGTGGAACAAATTAACTTCTTTTCATCCCAGTGCAGAAAATGCGATGTGAAACAATTCTGCAATGGCAGGAAGATGTTCAGATAACATATTCCTCTGTCCAGCTCTGTCCTTACGGTTAGATTTCCAGTACTTTTGCTGTCTTAAACCAGCTTAACATTGTGATATTGCTATTAACAATGCACAATGATATTGAAGTAACAATAAGAATTAATTTTTTCTCAGCTTTGAGGGGTAACTGTTTTGAGACCATCTCCTCCTGAACATGTATGTTACACAAAAAATTGCATTATACAAAAACACACATGATATTTTGACAAGGTATCATTTATTGTTAGACATTAATTTATAAATTCATGGAAGATAAAATGAACTGTATTTTAGTATTTTTAGCTGGAAGCATAGCTGGAAAAAGCATATTCCAGATTTACTACATATAAAGAGTTCGTAAGACTTAGGTCAGCCTCAATACAAGAACCTAAAGTTGGATTTGAGGCAAAAATGTCATGGTGAATGCATTCCTGTCAAAGGCAGCTGTCATCTGAGTCAGTGGTTCTGGAGAACAGAAACCACCTTCTGCTAGGCTGCATTTTGAGACAAAAGAGTACGTTCCTGAAAGCAGGAGGGTAGAGAGCTGTGCATGTTTGATTTATTTTTTCCCTGGCAATGTTTATTCATTTAAAGGCAGTACTTTATATCGTGTGTTCCATGTTTCAAACATCTGCTATTTTGCATGTTCATTTACCATTTAATTATTTTCCCTTTCCAACAATTGTACTGTGAACAATCAATTAATTATTTCGCAGCAGGAAAAAATATAGCAAGATGTCTGGCTTATCTATGAAAAGAAAAGGCACCCTTTTGAAGTATATAAGTATAAACAACATCAAACAACAATACAACAAAGACAAAATCTACCACCAGCAGGCAAAAGTCCCAGAAACTGGAAGCCTGAATTCCCTGCTGAAGGAGAGAGGATGAGAGAGGGAGAGCAGAGCTGAGAGAGGGAATTAAAAGACAATGTTAGCAGTTTCTTCCATCTTGAGCCCTGTGTTTCTTGGCTGTTTGTGTGAATTTCCTGAGGATGCTGTGCCGTGTGGCTGCTGTCAAGCCAGAGAGTCAAGCTGACACTGCCACAGGGTTGCCCAGCTGCCAGGCTGACCTGGCCACCTGCAGACCAACTTGTGAGTGCCAACAGGAGGTCATTGCCATCTCTGTCACCTTCTCTAGGGCTCCTCTTCCTTGCTTTCCAAGCGTGTAGAATGCCTACACCAAAGTTCCTGTTTGTGGCTTTTGACTGATGATTCTGGTGTGATTCATGAGAAAGCTGCCCAGTTCAGGGACAGGTGGACAGTGGATGATCATAGCTGGCAGCCTGCATGCAACCGTGCTCTACCTGTGGGTCCTTGCTGAGAGCAGCTTGAAAGGCCAGGTGTAACAGCAGCCAAGGGCAAAGCACACTCACTGCAGCTAACTGGCTGATTTGAATGACAAGTGACAAACTGAATGTTTATAGCCTAAAATAATTTGCATATTCATACTACAATCTTGAAAAATATTGCTAGCTTATAAGCTGTAAGTTTAATTCCTTTGTGGAATGGATTGCTTTATTAGCAATAGCTAATGGTATTCTATGGGAAAGAGACTATCCTGACAGATAAAGACATGGTAACGGTATTGAATGTCTGCTCTTTTTGCTGCTCTTTTGTTTTACAGGAATGCTTGAATTTATAAAGCTCTGAGTTGTAGTAAAAAAAAAAAAATTCCTACTCACATGAGATTTTCCAATATGGAAACTCGTAAATGTCAGCACTGAATAACTCTAAGTATAAAAAACCACAGAGTTATTTTGCTGGGTCAGCTCAGTGCTCAGCTTTCTGACCATTTTCATGCATTAAGCATATATCAAACTTTACAGTCTGAGATCTAGACGCTTTAGGAAAAAAACAGGAAAAAATTGAGGATTTGAAAACCATTAGAGCAGAACCATTTAATGATCATATTTTTCTCAGGTTTTGCTGAAGTAAATAGGCAGTAAGGACACTGAAAGTGCTAACACGTGTTTGGGATGAACCTGACTGCAATGAGAGGAGTATCAACAGAGTTTTCCTGGAATTACTCTGCCTGAAAAATTCTAATTTAATACTTTTCTGGAGTAACTGTACTTCTTTCTAGGTTAATTTAATATGCTCTGTGGGCTATATGAATTGCAAAGTAGTAAGATCTTGTTTAAAAATGTAAGAGTATCACACCTAGAGTTGATGATGAACAGTGGTAGTTAACTTAGCATCTTGTCAGAACCAGAGCAACTGTCAGCTGTAGGTGAACACCTTGCGGACCTTCGTATAATAGATTGACGGTGAGATTTGTGGTCCGAGTAATATTACTTTCTGAGATAAGAAAGAGACTTGCATTAATTTTATGTTAGCTGTAAAATTTAGAGTGGAGCTCCATTTTCTTCTTTTGGCCTTCTCATACATGATCATGAAATTTTCTGGAATTAGCTTATGATACACTAAGGACTTGTGAAATATTAACCTACCAGCATGCAGTATACCCTGGTCAATCTTTTCAAACACAGTCATCACGTGGCAACTGTAATTTCCTCAAGAAAATAGAATTACGCAAATACATTTTTTTATTTGTTTGTTTTAAGGGCACATTATTTAACAGGACAGCAGCTGTGCATTTGAACTATGAACATGCTTTGATCTCATTTTTTATTACTATGTGGACTGTATTTTCCTCTTGAGGGGCTCCTGCTTTTAACTGCTGATGGCCTGACTAATCTACAATGCCTATTTTTATGGTGTGCTTTGTATCTTCACAGTTACTCGTGACCAGAATGGATGGAGCAGTGAGTCACCTACCAGACAATATTAGAGCTGTGACAACAAGAAACCAGATGAAACCTCTGAACTGTATCTGCTTTCCAGACCACGGAAATATGACATTGAATTTGCTTTGAGTTGCACAAACTGCAAAGCCTGGTAAGGACTCTTTTTTACCCATATGAGTTTTCCAATACAGAGAAGTTTTGAACAACCACAAATGCAAATTACATGCATATGCAAAGTGCTGTATTCTAGCACATGCTCAGTGATGGTTTTAAAACCATCACTCCATCTTAAACTAGTGACCTGTGGCGATCAGGTTCTGAAAGTTTTAAGAACGTATTTGTTTCTCTGTTTGATGTTTGTGTGCACTCATACAATCAAATTACACTTCAAAATTCTCACGTGCCACATTATTCCAACTACTTTGGAAGTGCAATATTGTCTGATAAATGAGCAAGTCAGTGCAAATTCTTTTTATAGAAGTGTACATGTATGTTTTTGGGGGGCAGGTGAGTGTCAACTAACAGTCCATAGGTGCAAACATTTTCACAGGGACTATTGTAGCTTTTAATATTTTCACGACTTGGTTATTAAAATAACTGGGAATGAAATATAGGATCTCTATCTCCACTTCAGTAAGTAATGGTTGAAAGTTTTTGGTGATTCGTAAGAAATCGATCAACTTCTGCTCAGTTTGTAGTAGGCAGACAGTTGATAGGTTTGTTGATACCAGTTCCACTTCCCAGCTTCACCCTTGCTGTCACAGCTGTATCTCTTTTAAGGCTAGAAGACGTTAGGCTTTTTGTGGTCTGACACAGATAGTACATTTTTCTTCAAAATAGAATTTGTCAGGCTGGTTGGCCACATCACTTTTTTCAGGCTCTCTGTAGTGTTTGTCCTGCATTCAATTTGCAAGCATTCAAAGAGGACTTCCGTGTTGGGGCTTTCTCATGGAATCAGAGACTGCCCATTCATAGAAGCAATCCAACCTTCTCTCTCATGGGTTTAATGAAACAGTGTCAGCGTTAAGCTAGATGGCAATTTAGCCACACATTTTAAAGTTTTATGAAGTCCGAGTAAATACAGAACTGTATATTACGACATCATCAAAATCATCAGACCTAATTGATTAAGACCTAACAAGGAAATTTATCTTCTATAATGTACATACTATTTCTCTACTAGATTGTCTCTATATAGTACCTTATAAGTGAGCATTGTCATTTCATTTTTCTGCTTTAATGTGTAGTCAAAACTTAGTTTAATGTTCCTGACATTTCAAAATAAAGAAAAATGCAAATGGTCTGATCAAATATGATAAGAAACAGAATCATTACTGTATTCTGACTTTCCATTTCCTGTTCTAAACTTAAGACGAAAGTAATTCCACCTATGCTTTGTGTGTCTAACATCACAAGGCATTATGCATTTGTTTGCTTAACAAAAGACAGAACAGAATTTAAGCTAAAATTAGGTATTGTACTTTCACAGATTTCAGCGGGTTTATCATGATTTATATTCATGTAAGAGGAACAGCACCAATATTTCCTGTTTTTAAATTGCCCGTCATTCTGAATTATGGTATTTTGTACATTTTTCCATTATGGAACTGAAGTTTGCTTGAATTAATATTCCTTCAAGGATGCCTTTCTTTTTTTTCTTTCTGTTTTGTGCCACATTTTTTACTGGTTGTTATGGTGAATAAGTTTGTGTATTACGTAGAAGAAAACAGAGATCCCACAATAAAAGTTAGCCATTGACAGCTGGCTGCTTCCCTGAGGCTACAAAAACGTGAATCCTTTATTTGGAGAGATCTGGCTTTTTAAATTAATGAATTAAAGATGCTCTAATCCGTTTGCTGAAACTAAGACTATCCAGTTTTCTCAGCTGATCGTATATCTTCAAAATTGCTAGTGCAAGTACAAAGTTGCTGATACACAGATACTTAACTTGCAGATGGACTTCGTTAAAGAATACAAGAAGAAAAATTGAATGATTCAGAACAAGCAAAGTATTTCATTAAGAAAGAATAGATGCTCCCTCCATTTTGCCATACTTGAGATTGTAAATCATTATGAAATGATCCACTTTTCTTTGTTGTTATGGCTTTTTACTTCAGCACGTTATTTCCCCATGTAACCTGCTTTTCCAGGTTGTCCTTCAGACCAATAGAAGAAGAACTGACTGTGTGGAAACTAGTTCACGCTGTTTCTCATACAGATTTCCTCTGCTGGTGAGAAATGATCACTGGTGATTCAAGCTCTCATTTAAGTCTGGGGGCACAGGAGAGGCTCAAGGAGAGAAGGTCATGGTTCCTGGTAGCTTCCTTAAGGGGCCATCAAGTTTCAGGAAAGGCCTTCCCAGTGCCGCTCCCTGCATCTCCAACAGCACCCTCTTGCCTTCTGCCCTGGAGAGATCTCCCACTTTGCTGCAGTGCTCCAGTTGCTGCTCATCCCCAAGCATGGGAGACATCAGAGTGAGATTTCACTAACAAGTGGCATTTGGTAGAAGGCATCAGTTCTGTCATCACTGGCTCCAACTCCCTTGCAAAAACAGCAACAAATAATTGCAAGAGCCGGCAACAGTCCCATAAATATTCTCAGATGTACTTTCTGTGATAAGATGAAAGAATCCAAAACAGCATGCTGTGTTGAATGTGTATTCAGCTGCTATTTTCTAGCCTTTTTCCCACTATACTTTGGGCAAGGTGCTTACTTAAATTTCTATTGAAACATGAAGGTCAAAGTTGATAATCCGTATGGAATATCATTTGAAAAATAGTATTACTGTACACCTCTCTGTAAATTCAGAGTCTGCGATCTATAATCAGTGGTTATGATTAATTAGCTTTAATACAAACAAGCACATAAAAATATTTTTAGACAGTTTTCTTTTAAATTCAAATTATTTTAAAATCTAAAGCAGTGAGCTGTGATATCTTTCACAGATTTTCAAACTAAATTTTTATTGTTTGTATAATAAAATATAAGCCTACTGAAGGAACAAAATTTGCATTGGGTCATCTACATGAAAAGGTTTTTGTAAGCATATTGGTTTTTAAAAAAAATCAAATAGTTTTTGCATACTTCAAAATGACGGAGCACTCTTTTTGATGGAGGCATAAATCCTGTGTAATTTAGAAATCAGAACTAGGAGCAGAGGCAATGACCAAACAGCCAAAATTTCAGCAAATGCTTTGTTTTGCAAGTTATTTTCAAGTGCTAGAAAGTGAGTGGGCCAGAGTGCTACCATGCCATGAAGGGAAAATAAATACTTGTGTAGAATTATTAGGAGCAGGGGCCATCAGCCCTGTACAGAATAAAATGTAGGTGATATTAACACCACAAATGACCCAAAGGAGAGAGAAAATATACTAGAAGAGCGCCATATGGATAGCAGTGGCAGCCAGATTTGCTATATTGATGCAGGAACTTACAAAATAAACAGCAAGTGGTACCATGAAAGCAACTGGGAAAAACCTTCCAAAACATCAAGACTGTCATTGTCCTTAAAACACTGATAAAACTGATCATCAGAAACTACAAATAAACTACAATAACTGCTTTACAAACAGCAGATGGTGCAACACTGCAGCTGGAAGGAGTGGTTGAGTGGTGACCCTGAAGATGCTCAAATGGAGAAGGAATGATTTGCCACTGTTGCCAGGTGCCATACATGTTATCTTAGGTGTGTGGCTGTGCAGCAACAGTTGAGGAAGACCACAGGCTGTTAAAAAGTGTTATTGATATGCCTTTAGTTTTTGGGTTGAGCCTGAAAGCTAAAAAAAACCCACAATTTGCCAGGGATTTGCAAGCCCTGAAGATACATTCTTGTTGCTGATCTTATCTTGTGCAAACACAGGAAAAGAAAGACAAGTTGCAAGAAGTTGACATCATGTAAATGGATTTATCATAGAAAAAAGCTCTTGGAAAGAATTTTTTTTTTAAAAAAAAAAAAAGACGGATGATGTGACTAATCTTTAAACAAAAAAATAATATTAAAATCATGATGCCTGCAGAAAAGCAACATGTTCATTAGACATGGGGAACAACTGGAATTAAAAATAGAAGCTGTGAAAGGAGAGCAATTACTGAAAGGAGAGAATATACTGATTTCAAATAAAATTTGTCAAGAATTTCTCAAAAGCATTAACAATGGCCACTTTAGTATGCTCTTATGCGAAAAAGGAAGAAACACCCATAATTTTCCCTAAGCATATGAATAGGTGAAAGGAATGACCGTTTGTGCAATGTATCAAAGACAAAACTTTGGGGAACTGAGGGCACATTAATTACGTGTTCAGCAGAGCCAGACGTCAGTGACTGATTTGAACACAGCCATATTCTGGAATAAACTGATGACTCAATATGATTGTTAGCCTGCAGCAAAGCAAGCCACGGTAACTTCCCAGATCACGCTCTAACAAGATGAGCTAATGCGGGCAGAGCAGGTAAGAGACAACTACAAAGAGACAGTGCAGCGAAGGACTCATCTGCATTGTGGTTTGTGGAAGTGTGTTAGTCTTCCAAGGGCATACCTTAGATTTTAGCACCTTGGAACGTCTTTCTGCAAATAGGCTACAGGTCACATCCTTGTCCCTTATGGAGAACATCAGCTGCTGAGGATTGTTAATCTGTGCGCCCTGCTGTGGGGCTAGGAGTCAGCCCTTGAACTGAGTGGTTTCAAGGGTTGTTGAAAGCCTATTTAGGGTGATGCCATGAGTTCTGGTAGAGGCCAGATCTCAACATGATGTCTCGATTCCTCAGAATGTGACCACACAGACTGCACTCACACAGACTACCTAGCACCCAGGAGCCGAGTTGGGAAAGGGACTGTCCTCTTCTCTGAAAGCTTCTTTGTTGTGCTCCCCCCTCCTAATACCGCTGTGCAAGTCTCTGCTTTTATTCTCCTGACATTGTGTTATGGCTGCCCCCAGTGAGGGTGTCTGCTGGCACAAGTTAGCCTGCCTTCCAAAGACCAGCTTTTTGGCCTTCTGTTTCAAACTTGCCTAAAATTCAGCTTGTGGTTTCCTTCCTTCTTGCTTCCTGGAAATTTGAGATTCAAGTCATTTTCTTGCTGTATTTCAGTTTTGATCATTTTTATTTTATTTTACACCTATGTCCGTTTTATTTACACAGTATCATTCTCATCAGTTCTGATACCATTTCAAAATGGAAATGACTGGCATTCATTTCCAAAAATTGCATGTATTTTAGAGTATTTGTGTTATTTTTTCAACAAATCAATCTGTGAGCTGTACTTTTTCAACTGATTTTAGTATGCTACCCACTGTGACCACTAATTTACCAAGTTTCTGCTCTTGACTGAAAATCAAAGAATATATAGGATTATTCTTGAACTTTTACATAGCTTTCTTATTACCTTGCAAGGATTGCTGGGTATTGAGGAATATAGAACTGTAATTGTCTGAATGAAGTAATGGATATACACGTATGTTGCTCCGAAAGTAATGCCTCTTCTTTATTTCCATGGAAACTAATAAATGTTTCTGTTTTCCCCATATCAGAACAAAGGATCCAGCAAGCAGGTAAATAATCTTGTTCTAGTTTACAATAATGATGGTGTTTTTTATATCTTAATCTTTCTTATTTCAAAGCTACTGCCTTGTGCCTAAGGCAGAGAGCTGACTAGGAAGGTGTCACTGTTATTTAGCTGAGTAAAGCATTCTATCTTCGGCAGGACTGCACCCTTTTTATCTCTCTGATTGACTGCTCCCAACCCTTCAGTCAGACAAATGCTTTCACAATGTTATTGATCAGTCAAGTTCTGCAAAAGCAAAGCACAATTTCTGATCATGCTGTACTCCTCATCCCTTTGTGATGTATATATGATACGTATGTGGCAATGTACAGACATATTCTTTGACTCATTTGCCAGAAGGCTCCAGTATTTCCACTGTCTAGGACAAAAGATTGGTCAATACACCAGGTAGCTCAAGGTTTTCATGTATGAGTGCTGCTCTGAAAGTAATGCCTCCTATTTTATTATGTTGGCCCACAATGTCAGAAGCAGATGTTGGTGATACGGCAATAGAGGTTGAACCTTCCCACCAACATGTCACTTAGTTGCTGTGCAACAGATGACAGCAGAGGGGCAGTCTGACAAAATGGCGTCTGACACGAAAGTGCGGATGAAGCAAAGGTGTGGAATTGAATTCCTCCATCAGGAAAAATGGCACCCATTGACATTCATTGGGTCTTGCTGAACACTCATGGAGGCCAAAGGGTGGCTGTGAGCACAGTGAGGCGGTGGGTGGTGCGTTTCAGCAGTGGCAACAGCAACAGTGGGACATCTCTGCTCATGCAGATTTTTACAAGCGTGGCATGCAGGCTCTTGTTCAGTGCTGGAGAAAATGGTGGTGACAATGTTGAAAAACAGTGTTTTCCAGCTGAGAATGTTCTCTGTCAAATAGTGTTTCTTTGTATCTGTTCCCATGGAAATAAATAGGAGGCATTACTTTCAGAGTGACCTGCGTACACTAGTAAGTTAAACACTAGGTATAACATGTTTTCTTATGCCTTTTTGACATTTGTGTTTCTTCCCTACATATCTCATATGAGAGCATAGATTTGTATATATTTGTTTTGAAGGAACAAGTTTATATCATAATTTATCTGCTTTTGTGACTGTGTTACTTGATCCATTCTGATTTTTTTTAGCAGTTATTACTCTATACTCTTTGTTGCCAGCTCGGGTGTAGAGATGTTTGTGTGGACTGGTCTGTCAGTCCTGTATATGTTTGTGTTTTGAATGACCTCTCCTTTCTTTCTCTTGGCTGCTGCAGTTTGAGCCTGTGTTTGGTTGCAAAAATTGTGCCATTGAACTAGAAGCCATAGCATGAGAGTAGCACACCTATACTACTAATTAATTATCACCGATGTGCCATACAGATCTTTATCAGAGATATTCTAAAGATGATGTGAGAGCTGAGAAAAATATAAACTTTTGGTGCTGTGTCTTGTTTCTTTTATGATTCCCTTTCAGGGCTCATGCTGGCTTGGGCAGTTGTCTCTGAAATTTAGGTAGGGTTATGGGAGAGGTGGGCTAAGGACAGATCAGTTCAGCACACTGAGCTCATTGCTTTGTCTAAGCCTGGGTCAGAATTAGGTCTGATTGATCTGATATGATTTGTGTCTCTGCACCTATTCAGCTGGTGAGATTGGCTTTGAAATGACAATCAACACAATCGTTGTAGGCTCTGCCCTTGTTTGATTGAAACCACCCCCCGTGCTCCCACCTCCACCATCAGGGGGGGAATGATGTGAAAGCATAAAGATGTGTTTGCATGATAAGGAACTCTGAAAATTAGAATTTCTTTTGGATGACACGAACCATGATAGTGCTACCACATTTATAAAAGGTTAGGAGATGGTCATATTTGCAATGAGGAAAGTATTTTCCAGTGACTAATATTTTGTTGTAAATGTCAGTGAATTACTTTCTTTACTGTTCTCTATGTATTGTTTCATGTGTTCCTTTGGGCTAGATCCTCAGATACCTGTACATCACTGCACTGGAAAACAAAATACATTTTTAACCTAAGGGATTTTGTAACCTCTTCTGAACTGCAAGGCTGAGCTCTGTGATGTCTGGCCATGTCTCAGAGGGCTGTGTAGCACCTAGGAGTCTGCACCATGTACAGTACAGACTCAGAGTTTTAGTACAAATACTGCTGAACTGTGTCACTGGTACTACTGTCTTGCCTCTCCCATGATGCTAACCATGAACAGTTTTCCTTCAGTCATAGCTGCTGGGCCTTGATTGTAATGTTCTGTTTTAAAGTACAGAAAATATGTATTTGTAAGTTTATATCTAGTACCACCTACCTGCTTCATAGTAAACTTCCATGTTTTCAACTTTGGAAGGCTTTTGCTCCACAAATTAAGAGAAAGAGTCTTGATGTTGCACATGTGTAAAGATAATTTAGGCATTTTCTAGAGGACATATAGTGCCATATAAGTATCAAGAACAACTTTTTAAGGGGAGTTTCTGACTGTTTTCTTGCAATGATGTGTATACAAATCGAGGTATGAGATGGTCCCTGTGACGCTTTGAAAGCACTAGTTTTTTTTAAATTAATAGAATATTACCATATGAAGAAGTATCCATTTGCTGATAAACAAAAAGATTGGGCAAACTTTTATCTGAAAACATGATTTTATAGAGACCATCTTGCCTTCCAATAAAAATTTGATTTAGGTGACTAAAAGGGTCCCCTTAAATACCTCTTTCTGGCACTTCCACCGGGTCGTATCACTGGTGCTGAAAAGCCATGCACAAGTTAGCTTGCACCAAGTACCAGGTGACGGTTTGTTTCAGAAAAACGTCAGGCAGTGGGTAAATTGCTTGTTTTCTTACTCATTATAGACACAAGCAATGGGATGGGGCCCTGAGTTTTTTTTGTTGTTGTTATTGGTGGTTTTTTTAATATATACTTTTTATATAGTTTTATCTAGCTTAATGCATACCTCTACATTGCTGTTTGAAATGCTTCATAATAAACAAATTAGGAAGAAGTGAAGGGAGGTCATTTCAGATAATTCGAATGAGTAGCACATGATACTTAAAGGAAAACTAGCTGTGGCAAAGGAATACAGTAGAGACCAAGGAGTTAATCTGCTCTGGTAGGTCATCCCTTCATATTTTTCCCAGCCACCAGCCAAGCTATTTCTCAAATGCCAGCCAAGAACCACTTGCAGCTGGCAAAGATCCACAGTTATCAGTGTGATGGGAAAGGGGTGAGACAGAAAAAAAGAGCAGTGTGGCCCTGTGGATAGTGAGGTGTGGGTTCCTGTGCTCTTATCTAGTAGGGATGAGGGAATAAATAGTTAATGAAGATAACATTTGTACAATGAGTCAGCTTAGTGGTATGTGCAATGGCTTCCTAGGTCTCTGGAATTTGTTTTGTGCTGTGGAATATATGAAGCTCATACGGGACCTGTGGAATTCATATAGAACCTGGTTTCCCTGAGTTCACAGAACGACCATTTTAACTTTAAGTGACTTCAAAAAATACCAAACAACTGGTTCTTCAGTTATTTTAGGTATGACACACTAGGGACCCTGAAAGGTTGAGAAGTGGAGAGAGAACAGATGAAATACTGCTATTAGAATGCAGAAATCTCTCAAAATCATTGTCATGTGGTGTTCTTGCAAATAGAAAGTGAGTGGATCTGACAGATCCCCAAACCTCTGCAACACACCACTAGATCATATTTTGAATTCTGAAGTTAACATTAAATAAAGCCTCACAAAGCTCAGTAGTTCTGTAACACCTTATTCTTTGAGGACCCCATGGCAAAGGAAAAACTGACCAGATTCTTACAGATTGAAAAAAGTACAGGGCTGCAGAAGAGGCTCTTATACATGGTCAAATTAGCCTTGGCTGATTACATACAGGAGAAAGTGAGCCATGGAAGCTTTAAACTGAGGATGAGTACTCTTTTCAAAGAACTAAGAGTACTAGATAGCAAAAGCCATGCTTCTTGCAGCTGGTTAATCACTACACCTAGTTGATCTCTGTAGCTTGTATTAAGGAGTCCGGGAAAATCAGACCACTGAAATGACAAAAAGCAAGCAGCATAAATGCATTCTGGCACCTTTTTCATTGTCATTGACAGCTGTTTAACACACTAGATATCTCAGACACATTGTACAGTCTTTTGTTACCACATATAGGAATACACATATATGAAATCAAAGTGTCTGATTTAAAGCATATCTGAAATACTCTTTTTAAAAATTCTGAGTTTAACTGATACCAAACGTAATGGCAATTGAAAAACCCAAAGTCTGGCATGTCTAAGAATTGCCTAACTGTTAAAGACCGAAGCAGCATGTACTCCAGGTAAGTAGCTTCATTTAGGCTCTTGAACACTTCTGTGTGTGTCAGCAGATGTGTGTTTGTGTGCATGTGCATGCACAGACACGTTCATCTGTTGTTTCAAACCTAAAAAATGATTTACTACTTTTTAAAGGGAAAATCTCCCCAGTTGGCCTGAATTTCAATTACTGCTCTGAATTAACTCTGTTCCTATCCAAACCTTAAGAATCTGAAATGTGAATATGAGCTGGTGTTGGTACAGTTGCACTGCACTGGATGAATGCTGCCTGAAAGGCTAGCGCCTGCCAGGAATGTGCTGTGGAAATATCCCCATCTAGTGGGTGTGACTGGGGTGAAGACATTCCTCCGGTGTACCAGCTCACTGCCTGCCCACTGCTTTTACAGCAGTTGCATATCTGTTTTTCTGAAATGAAACAGCAAGCATAGGAACCTCCTGTTATCAGTGAGATTATTTCAGATTTTATAAGAGTATCATAAGAATGCATACAATATGTGATACGGTCTTTCAATGATAGTCTGTTCTTCTTTTCTCACTGAAGTATTTACGGGGTCCGTTATGCCTAAGTCAGTGAAAACATCTCTAATGGTTTCTCTACACATTTTCTGAATGAGTATTAAAATAAATAAAAACCACTAAAAAGTTTTCAGGCTTGATATACCCTTTCCACAGTTAAAGACATTGTTTATCTCAGAATATATTTTAATTAAGGAGAAGCAGTTCAGTGGGATTTGAAAGCTGATATACCTGTAGGTATTCCATATTGTCTTCAAGATAAAACATGCAAGGGCAATGTGAAAATGCAGTATTATCTTTACTTGAGACGTGGCTACAAAATCCTGTATCAACTCTCTCCTCTGTCTTTTTGATGGAATTGTTTGTAGCTGATGATAAAGAAAATTTATTCCTCAGCCCACTAAAATTAGTAAGAGTTTTTACATGAATAGAGTTAGGGCTTAGTGAGGAATATTTCAGGAAGGAATACAGCATAGCAAAACCTGCAGTACATTCAGTCCTAAAGAGAGAACAGTAGTCATGTAATGGTCACTCAATTAATACTTTCTTCTTACCTCTCTTTCTCAGAAAGGATTAGTGTAACAGTTATTTAAGGATGGTTGAATAGCGTAATGGCATCTAACTAATCAGATGCCTGTTGCTGATATTTGCTACGGCATTTCAGATTCTCCAGCATCTCATTGAGGCTAGGAATGTCTGTCTTTAATCCAGGTGTCAGGATATTCAAAGATTTTAGGATTTTTGAGAGGAGCTGTGCAGCACCTCAGGTGACCGGGACTGTAAAACAGCTCTCTTTTTAACTCCTTAGTGCTTATCCTATTATTAGCAAAACATAGTATGCACTTTCACACACATGCACACACATTATATATAGTTAAAAATAGGTAAAATCTTTTCTGTATGAACACATTTTTAGGTATGTGTTGCTTTCTTATCCAATTGTCTTGTTACATGTTTGTACAATGTTTATTCTAGTCAAAATTTCCCTCAATATAGTTGACATTGCAATCTAGAAAGTATTGTTTTAAAATGTAGGATTGAATAGTGTGGTTACGAAACCCGGAGATTAACGTCATTAGCTCAAGACAGGCACCGTGGAGACAGGTGCCATGCATATTTCTCTGTGTAGCTCTGCCAGTGCACATTAATCTTGACCTGCAACATTCCTGCTATTCCAGTCTTGGCCCCTCTTGTGCCAAACTTTATAGTTTATCTATTTGTAGGTATAGCAATGTTTCCATCAAAGCAGAAGTTCTCATGAATGCTATTTACTCATTTTCAGCTCTTTCTTTTTACTCTACTGCTACTGTGGCTCCTCCATGGTGTCTGTAATGAAGGGAAGGGCTCAGACATGAGTCTGATAGTCTGACTGGCCCTGAAGTAATGCCATGATTTTACATGATCTGAATGTCAAAAGCAAAGAACCCCGAAGTTAATCATTGCTTACTGTGACTGACTCAGCCCTCCTAATCCTTTTCTGTGCTCAGTTCTTGTCACTGTGCCACTTGACCTGCTTCCTCAGGGCTCGACTATGCACCTTCACCGTATACTGCACAGGAATACAGCCTGGGAAGGGGAAATGATTTTTGCAAAGCTTTAGGGGCTGATTTTGCTCAGACCAAAACTTGCTGGGGGTTTGAGCTCACTGGACTTAAGACATGATATCTCAGGCAATTACTTACCTTTCCCATCCTGGGCTTGCAAAAGAGTGCTACTACACAGTGATTTTACCTCCAGGACTGGGAACAAACATCCAGTCTCCTGCCACCACACCTATTCTGAATCCACAGGAGGTCATTTCTATTGCCTTTCATGTCCTTCATCATCTCTGGCAAAGGAATAAGGACAGCAGCTACCTGCTGTGTGATTGATATGTTTGTGCTGCTTTGTGTTAAGAAGTAATGTTTTTGCATCTCTTAGGTTACACACTTCTAGTATATTCTGTTTCCCACACCCACTTTTCTGCCAGCAGGTAAAACGGAATTATATGTTTTGCTCTTACATAGTTCACACTGTGTACTCCTTATAAGTGGTGATATTTGCCAAGTACTTATGACAACTGCTAAGTGCTAGCTTGCCATAGACTCCAACTGGACAGGAACGGGCTTTGCAAAAATATCCTGTGAGGTAATATCCAAATTTCTGAAACTTTTTCCCTTACTTTCCTGTGTGGTTATTATCATCCTCCAATAGACCAGATGTAAGAAACAGCCCCGCAGGAAGCAACAATGTGCCACAGCAACCTGCCCAAGTGAAACACTATTCTCAGCACTGCCACCTCAGGCACACAGTGCTCAGCTGCTTGCCCTGAACACGTTGCTGGTATGGCAGGGAGAGGTGGGACCAAGCTCAACCTGAACTAATGCTTACACCCATAGGGATGAGGGGCAGGTCGGTTGCACAGTTCCTTTTTGTGTGGGACCATAGTATGTGTTGTATCTATTGGCATAAGATTGCACAAGTGGCACATACAGATGAGCATCCTCTGGTATTTCCAAGATTTCACTTGACTGCAGCTGAACAAAATGATCAAAATTCAGCCGAGTCCCTGTCATGCAAGATGTGCCAGGTATTTAAAGATGATGTTTTACCAGCAAGAGAAAATTAGTGTACAATTCCATAAAATCACTTTTGAAGGTATTTCCAGTTTTAAGCAGCAAAAATCTAGGCCTTAGTTCCTTAGAGCATCCAGCTGGTGGTGCCAGATAGCAACTACAAAGGACACTTTGTATTTTAAATGCTTGGAATATAAATTGTTTGGATAAAGGCATCTTTACAGTTGTTTCTTAGACTCTTTTTAACAACTGTTCTCTCTTTCAGTGAAAACAGCAGGTCAACTTCTAAAAGTCAACTGTTGCGCGTTTATGCCTCGCACAAAGTGGCATAAAAGTGACCTCCTTATCCACCCGCATTTATTTGAAAACTCATTCTGTGCATGAGGTGTAAAACATTCATAAAAGATGTATATAGATGTACATGGATTATAAGCAATGAAGGATCAGGCTTGGGACATTTTCCCTTGCAGTAATATGTTTATTACTCCAGTAATCATAGTAAACCTCAAGAGCATATACACCTGTTTTCTTGGGTGATGAACATCTTTCATACTTGGCATTCATTCAACTCAGATGATCCGATGTCCAGGATCTTTAACACGTTTATTATGGCTATTGATGAGTCAGCTTGTGACCTTCTTTTTCTGTGAAGTTCAGTAGTTAAAAGCGTTTAGCTTGGAAGAAGATAGCTGTTTTCAAATGTAAAAAGGGGAGGGGAGAAGTGGGAAAGGAACACTGTGTTATGTTTCATTGGCCTAGAAGTGACCTATGAAATGTGCTGGTGAGGACAGAAAATGTAATGCACCAATGACTGCCGCGACAGTTTGTTTTCATTCTACTTGATATTTGATTATGAAGGTTAAAGCAGGGGAAAGGGAGTGCTAACCTGAAGTGCTAGCTTTCCTGTGGCTGCCTGCCATGTAAGTTGGTGCTGATTTGGAAAGGTCAGGTTCTTTGTGGGCAGACAGGAGGCAGTGAGGAATAAACTCTATCCTTTCAGGAGTCAGTTTTTATAGCAGAGATAGTGATTTTAGACAGCTTTTTGCCCTGTTCTGGAGGGGGCCCTCCATCCCCATGGGCCTCCTGCTTCCCACTGAGAGATTACAACAGGCAGCTGCTTGCTCAACCCATGGGCTTTGCTGAGATAGGCTGAGCAGAGGGCAGAGGGTGAGTATGACCAGTTGGGGTGGGGAAGGCATCATAAAGGTGAGTCAGGCAGGGGTAGGCCAGTGGTGAATGGCATGACTAACTCCCGCTTCCTCCGCTCGGGCTCTGGAACTGGTGGACTTGTGGCCAATGCAGTTCATCCAGGCACCATGACAGGCATCTTGCAGAGCACAGCACTCAGCTCTTTGGTCACTGAAAGCAAGCAAGAAGTTGTTACATGCTGAGTGAGCACTAAGAAGGAGCTGGCTCTTGAGACACCTGGCTGAAGTTTCCACTTTTCCACTTACCAAAATAACACCTTAGTTTGTCTTCAGGGATGAAGTAATCCCTGAGAAGTAATATTAACTGCATGGTCAAGACAAAATATGTATAGTCTTTGGTAGAGTAAAATCAAGCATTGTGATTGATTAGTTTAGTATTTTAAAAATATACTGTGCAGTAGAAATCTGAGAGGAACAGCTCGCTCTGTTCTGAGATCTTGTGTCCAACAAGTATGACTTTGTTTGTGCGGTTTTGCTTTGCTGAAGTGTACCTCATGAAATCTCCTGAAGTATTCCCCATGCAACTGTGGAGTCTAATGATTTACTCAGACTCATTAAGAAAATTAAATCCTCTTCAAAGAACTATATCCAAGCATTCTGCTAGTGTTTTGGAACACAACAGCTGTGCTCTTGTGAAATCCTGCCATAGTGAATGGAGGCTACTTGTGAGGAGAGGGCTGGACTGCAGCCCATTTAATCTGGCTAAGCAGTTATGGCTTATGTTTATAGCATTTCTTCTATGAAGCAGGGAGCCTGTGTAACATCTCCACTGTATCCATTGTTCTTGTCTCCATAGTGCCTTCAATCTGTCTTACAAGACTGGGTGGGATGCAGCAGTGAAAGAAATATGGGACATACACTGCCATCTTTAATATCCATGTAAACATTGAACACGTTTGAACTAAGTAAGCTAAAAAGGCAATTGCTGGTTAAGCTCTGGTCGCTCACGTCTGGGTTGCGTGACTCCAACAAAGAACAAAATGTGGCTGATCATCCTGATGTGCATCTGCAGTCATTAACCATTTGATGAAATCAAGAGGATAAATTGTACCATGGATAGAATTTCCCAAGCTATGTACATGCTACCTTTTCTCCTGGAAGCATAGTTAAATGGGGCTTTCCCTTTCCTGCAGACAAATTGTTTTCTTCTTCCTTGTGATCTCTCAAGATTCTGTTTTTCAGCCTGCTTGTCTTACCTTAATTCTCTTTGATAAAACATCTCTTTTATTGTGTGCTCTAAAATTGCTGGATAGGCCTAGCTGAATGCCATGATGAAACTAAATACTTTGTGTAAACACAGAAACTTTTAGGATGCGATGTATCACTTTGTTTTTCCTTATGTCTCATCAGTAGATTTCACAATATCATGAGTATCACGATTTTTTATGTTTTTGTTGTTGTTGTTAAGATCCAGATTCTGGATTTCTTTCTTTAAAATAAATGTGAAAATAGCCTATGTAGCAAGCTCTTGTGGCTGTGGAAGAGAACTTACTAACCTGCTCAGCTGCATGTGAAAAGCTCAGAAGGTAAAAAGAAAATTAGAAGTAGATTTATTTTGAAATAAAATCAATTTATGATTGATTAATGATTTTAGAATGCTTGGGATTGGAGATCTTTCATACATAGTCGGTTGTTGTTTAATAGCACATAAGCAACAGGGCAGGATTTCTGAAGTGGAGAATTTCAGGTTAGGAATTTGATGGCTATTTAGTCACATCTCCTGGCTGATGTCGTAGGCACGTGGTAGTTCTCAATACGTCTAGAAATGTGAATAATAATTTAGCTAATGACTATAGAAGTGAAAGCTGTTTTTATGGGCTGGTCAGCTGATTTCCTACTTTTGAGTTTTTCTAAAGCAGGGCTTTAGAGCTCACTTAATGGGTGTGTCCTTTATTCCTGGAAACTCCTTACACTGAGCATCATGTTCTAAGTAATAACTAAAAAACAGCATTTGTATATCTTTTTCTAATATAAAATTAGTTAGTAGGTATAAAACCATTAAAAAAAAATAAGAAACTTTCAACTTTTTGTTTGGATTTTTTTTCTTTTCACATTTGTGTGGCTTGGGATTAACAACCTATCTTTATACACTGTCACTTTTATTTTAAACTAATAAATTAACATTCATATTTCCTGTCCTAATCTAATTAACGTGGTATTTTCCACAGTACACAATCCCTTTCCCTTGACTCTCCAGTAAGAAAGTATAGAAGTATAATTAATTACTGCCTTGTTTTTTTTGTGTGTGTTTTTGTTTTGTTTTGTTTTTTGTCTAAACTAGTTTTCAGAAAGTTGTTTAAAATGTTGAAAGAAGTCCACTGTAGCCTTTTGTTCTGTAATCATTTAGACATATATGGGATCTTGATGAATTGGACCAACATTCCATTTAGGAATGACATACCTTGTATTATGTTATGGCTTATTTTCTGCTTTTAGCCACTGCTACTGTATTTCTGACTTCTGTAACCTTTCAAGATTTCAAAATTAATGTTATTGATACTAAATGTTTAAAATGACTTTCAAGTGAAAGTTTATTTAAAACCTTGAATGTTGAATATCCTGTAATGATAGAGGGGAGGACTTTTATCTGGTTATCAGGATTGAAATCAATATAGAAACACAAGTAATTTTTAGCTGTGATTTGCTGTGGAAACTACTCTCTGATAGCATGGACATGCTGCTGTAAAGTAGTTTGTATTTCCTCATGTCAGTTTTACAGGCATCGCATCACTGCAGCCTATAAAAAAAATCGTTGACCCATTATGCAACTGCTAGAAATTAACTATAAAGGATGATAAGAAGTGATAACTCCTCAAGAAGCATTCACATTTCTATTAGTATTTCTATTGCCAGTGAAAGTATTTAATACACACCATTGATAATATAGATGGATTTATTTTTAAAGGAAAGACAGATTCTGCACAGAACTAGATTCCTGGTAACATGTTGAAGATCATTCACTTAGTACATGTAGTACTTGCACTGTTCAGTATACTTATACTTAGTTTTTTCATATAGGTAGGAATTTTTGAACAAAAAAGCCTTGCACGCTCTTTTTGCATGGTGTTTCTTTCAACAGTCTCTCAATCTTGATTGTTCACCAATCTACAAAAATAGCAGTAATAAAAAAAATAGCTGCTGGGGTGGAGGGTATGGGGTGGGGTTTTTTTGTTGTGTTTTTGTTTTATTTTTCTGGTCCTGTTTTCTTCATAGTGAAAATAAAAATATATGCAATAATTAGTTTCTGCTCCTTATATACAAATTGAGCAAACCAGATGGCAGATGCAAAGAGTCAATTTTCTCCTCCTGTATTTTCAGAACACTTTTCCCTTCTCCGTACATGTTTATTCCTAAAATATTATGTGATTTTGCCTGCATGAAAGAAAGTGTGAAGGCAACACGACAGAGCCCTTCTCATGTCAAAAGCCAAACTAAAACCAACAGGGCTGTAACAAATTCCCAGATGGGAACACCCAGAGAGAATTAGATAATCTTTTTGAATTATGCAATATCAAATGTAGCAGCAACCAAGAAAATACTCTCACCTAACACATTCATAGCTGGCCTCAGCTTTTAGAATATATTTTTTTGGACACTCCTCAGTTTCTTCTTTCCCCTGCGAAAGCATACAAAATTTTTTCAAGAAATACAACTATATTCCCTCAAATTAAATTTCCAGTGCTTTACACAGAATGGTACAAACGCACAGCCAAACTTTTTGAGGTGGCAAGGTCAGGGTAGCCTAGCTCAGCTGAAAGGCTATAAACACTCATTGCTTAGCTTTTAAATTAAAGAGTCACTTCTAACTTTTAGCTCTTCTGTTTCTAACTCCTCCTTGGTTGATGCTACAGCTAAAATCCTCACAGCATTTACTCTCTAATTTACCCAAGCGGGATTTGAAAAGCAGAAAGAGAAGAGAAAATGTACATCAGCTGACGTCTCCTGCTTGATGGTTTGGAGGATCAAGATTAAAAAAAAAAGGGAGACTGGAGGGGAAAAATGTTAAAACAGGCCCTGGGGCACAGCAGAGTGCAGAATATTTGTGTCAGAAGTAACACTGCCATGATCCAGGTCCGTATCTCTCACAGATGTACTTAGCTTTGCATGCTGATTAAAACCCTTTGAAGCTGATAGGACTGAATAGTTGTGGGTGAATTTAAGCTGATACTAAGCCCTCCAGTGCTGCATGTTCTTGAGAACGAAGTTCTATTAGAAGCCACTCTAACTTTTACCTTATTTCTGTTGTATCCTTGATAGATATAACCCTAGCTGGAATTTGTTGAATGTTCCATTTCTGACCCTGATCCTCCAACATCCCATTTAACTACTCACATGATAAAGTTATTTGTAAATGTTAAATCTTTGCAGGATTATGATCTAAAGGAGTATTAGAGCCTGATCCAGCAACTTCAGAGGCCTGCCCTAGATTTTGGTGATCAGTGTATCAGAGCCATACTAAAGGGATTAAGATGCTGCTGGTACTTGCTGAAGATACGGTTTTCCCAAAAGCACAGTTCAGTATTCTGGTATTGACACAGCCAGAGAAAGTGATGTAAGCTGCACATTATATAGTATACCTCGCCATACTTGTACTAGTATAACTCTGATAGTTTACAGTGGCTCCAGTAGCCTTCATTTTATTTACATATTCATAATCCAAATACTTAGCAGTATAAATATTTTCTCCATGTGGCTATACACACAGACATATATTTATATAATGTGTGAGGCTATGTCATGGAGGAGCATAACGTTTTGCTGCTGCCTGGCTGAGTGTGTTACCTGCTGTAGCAAAACAGAGGAGCTGCAGCCCTGTCCCAATAAATCTGCCATGCCTAGAGCTCTCCAGGACACCAAGCCTTTCTTTATAGAGAACAGGACTTACAGCACTTGAGAAGCTAGTATGCACTAGGCTTTTGAAAAAATTAAGCAAGAAAACATTACAACCCTGTTCCCACTTCTGGTAAAGAAATATTCTGGGATCTTTTCCTTTCTCTTCATTGTGTATTGTTTCATTTTACTTCTCTGCCTTCTGTGTATTAGTAGATGTTAAGTTCCTTTTATTTCACAAGCGAAAGCAGGACAGGGAAAATGACTCCAGAAGAGATTTGGCACTTAGGCTAGAAGTCAAAATTTACAAAATAAAGGTGTTTCTTTCCCCTCCCCCCCACCATGGTTTGCAGTTTATCTCTCCAAACTGTGGAATTTATGTTGTGTTGTTTCATGTGATGATAGTCCTGTTACCATGCATTACCATTCCATTGTAGGAGCTTTGTACCCATCAAACATGCATTGGTTTGCCTAAAAGCACTAGAATGGGGGGAAGCATTTTATCATTTCTATTTTATGCTGAAGAGGACGAAGGTCTATGATGTAGCTATGCTACATAGATGTGGAAGATTTGTTGCAGCTTGAACACAGGTTCTCTTGCCAGATTTGAATGCCTAGTTTTAGACTACTTCTTTTCTCATTACATGATATGATAATGAACAAATGGATATTAAGTGGTAAAAATTCATTGTTTCTACATATCTTTCATCTCAGGATTTCGAAGTGCTTTATAGTCATTAATCTGTACCTTTTGACCCAGTCATCATGAGTAAGGTCTTCCTCACACAGAAGAAACATTTCTAAATACTTCACATCCTGTTGAAGAAAGGAGAAGCCAAGTTTACTTAGAACTGGGATTAAAACACAGTACATCTGCTTTTTCATGAGCACTTTTCTTTCTTTCCAGTGCAGCTACAGATGCTAAAGTCCCAGTAAATATTGAGATATAGGCTTTTTATTGCATGTCAGAAATCTGATCCTGCTTGGTTTAAACCTGATTAGAAGGATCTCATTCTAACACAGCTCTGTTGTGTTGCTTCTTAAAGAAAAAATTCTATCATGCCAAGCGTGCAACCACAGCTGGTTTATTTGTTTTAAAAATGGCTTTCCTCACAAGCTGGATTTTGTTCAAGGTGCATTACCTATTCTGGCATATTAGTCAGCAATGCTTGAGATGAGAACACATACCCAGATGAATAGGCTTCTTCCATATGAATAATTGTAGTGGAATCTGACCAAATGAGTCCCTTTGGAGAACGTATAGAAACCAAATTATCAATAGGACAAGAACATAGCTTGACTCAGAAGAAGCCTTCAGAATATTAGCTCAAGTTATCAGAATATTTAAGTTCTTCATAAAAGACAAAATATTGCTGTGACTTGTCAAAAATTATTTCTCATATTCTGTGCTCTGATTTTGTTTGTTTTATGGTCATTTGTTCTCAGGTCAATGGGTTTAGGGCCAATATAAACCTAGACTAGCTATCCCAGAGCCAAGGGAATCAACTTTGTGAATGAAACAGGACATTATTTCTTCTGATTTAACTCTTCTATGGAAATCCACAATATCAAGTTTTGTTCCTTTGCATACCTACAATGCATGAAGCAGCCTTTGCATTGACTAGAGCAGCCTTTCACCCCACTGAGATGGGTTACAATAAATAAAAAAAAGCTGTCGATAACAACTAATACCTGCTGGAGAGGAGCTCTACAGAGAGGGACCTGTGGGTCCTGGCAGACAACAGGTTGGCCATGAGCCAGCAGTGTGCCCTGGTGGCCAAGAAGGTCAATAGGATCCTGGGGTGCATTAAAAAGAGCATTGCCAGCAGATCGAGGGAGGTGATCCTCCTCCTCTACTCTGCCCTGGTCAGGCCTCAGCTGGAGTACTGTATCCAGTTCTGGGCTCCCCTGTATAAGAAAGACAGGGAGCTCCTGGAAAGAGTCCAGCGGAGGGCCACAAAGATGATCAAGGGCCTGGAGCATCTCCCTTATGAGGAGAGGCTCAGCAAGCTGGGTCTGTTCAGCCTGGAGAAAAGAAGGCTGAGAGGGGATCTGATCCATGTTTACAAGTATCTTAGGTGCGGGAGGCAAATGGAGGTGGGGAACCTCTTTTCGGTGGTCAGTGGGGACAGGACAAGGGGCAATGGCCTTAAGCTGGAGCACAGGAAGTTCCGCACCAACATGCGGAAGAACTTCACGGTGCGGGTGACGGAGCATTGGAACAGGCTGCCCAGGGAGGTTGTGGAGTCTTCTTCCCTGGAGATATTCAAGACCCGCCTGGACGCCTACCTGTGCAACCTGCTGTAGGGAACCTGCTCTGGCAGGGGGGTTGGACTCGATGATCTCTCGAGGTCCCTTCCAACCCCTACAATTCCATGATTCTGTGATTCTGTGAAAACAACAAAAGCAAACAAAAGCTTCCGCAGAAATGCTGTATTAAATCACTAGTTAATTGGCAGACTGAAGGAGTAGTTATAACAGAAGAATACTCAGCTTTTACTACTTCTAGGTTAGCCCCAAGAATTTGTTCTTGCTCTGTTGAAATATCATGGAAAATGCTGATGACTCCAAATCACTTTTAAAATCTAACCTGAATCAGTTGATAAGGCAGAATCATTTCAATGATGTGTGTTTGAATATTAACAACTGTAACCGCTGGTGCTTACAGTGGAAAAGTCTAGCAAAGGCCAATCTACTTGCTTAATCCCAGACACAGGATTTATCACAACACATCAGTAAAGGAAAGGGGACTGTCAGCTCTATAATCAAGCAGAAGAAATACTCTAAATTTGGAAGCAGAACCTAGATACATTCAAACCGCAAATAACCTGTAGCATGTTTTTTTCTTTTTTTTTTTTCCCTGAGGCAAGCTAGTTCTTGGTGCAGTTTTCTTTGGTATGCAGAAGTTTTTCTAATATTTGAGCACTCCAAATAAAGACTTAGTTATTTCTCAAATTGATACTATAAAGCAAGCAGGAAGTATATGTTTGTAAATGAGTGAGATTCTTTAGCCCGTGCTGGACAGGAAGTCAAATTAAATGATGATAATTATGTATTTATCTTCCTTTGAATACTATTTTCCCACTGGTTGTTAGTAACCTCTGCTATCAAAGGTATATTCAATGTGTCAAAATGGTAGAAGACGTGATTCCATTCCTCTATTATTTTCTAATTCCACATACAACATGTCACCCAGAAGCTATTAGAACCAGTGTAAGTAGTGAAAGATTTTAAAATGAGCCAATACTTTCTGAGTGCCTTAATATTCAATTTTGCATGACTTAAGATTATGGATTCAATTTGCACATAGCATTATTGTCAGATGAGGTGCTGCAGCTGAGCAAGCAGTAACTTCTAGCTACCAAGACAATCACTTCTTAAGCCTTTCTAACCTGACCTGAATCATCTTACTTAGTTGCATGTGCCTGTTGTATTGTACTCTGTTTCCCTGACTTCCTTTAATTCTCATGTTTGTGTTCGTTATATAGATACAGGAAGTTGCAGCAAATTACGTAACTGGGTTTAGAGATCACTTCTTCTATTCCACCCTTCTGTCGTATGTGAGCACTTCCTGAAAGAACATCAAAGAACATAGAATATATAATTTAAGAAATTAAGTTCATTTCTTATCACTCAAATACAGATCTAATCCTGCACCACTGAAGCTGATAGAAGTGGGATGAAGCTAGATGGATGTCTTTTGAACTTTTTGTATATGCAAAAATGTGCTTGTGCTGCACCTCTTCAGATTAGGAAACAGAGTATCCCCTTGTGGGTAGTGAGACACTTGTAGGACCAAGCTGGGGAAGAACCTCCCTGTTAAGGCACACTGGACATCTACAGATGGGATGCAACCAAAGTGAACTCTAGCTGGTTTATGATTTGCATCCATTCTGATCTTACCATATCAGAGTAGGGGTGAAGCTGGAAAGGAGAAACTGGGCAAGTTACCTTCCATGGAAGTGGATGAGTAGGTTGTTTTAAGTACATGATACAAATAGGGACCTTTGAAGTTACACTAGTGCCTTGCATTAGTTTACTTTTCTTTTTCTGTACTTTTTACACCTTATTTCATACCAGTTAGTCTAAAAGCTGCGCTATCATAATGAATTTTTGCTAAAAAAAAAGGTACATTGTTAAACTGCTTAATTATACCTTGGCTGACTTGCTTGAATTTTCAAATCTTTATTTCCTAATAATTTGAAAGGAGATGCCAAGGTTTCAGTATAATTATTTCAACTATGTTTATTTCAGGAGTTTTCTTTTTAATCCAATTCCCTTCTTTCCTTCTTCTTTCTTTCTTTCCTTCCCCCTAGTTGCAGAGCAAAGCCTCAGGCATTCAGACTTAGGCAGTTGTCCAAATCTATTTTAAAACACATTTTAAATCAAAGCTTCTTGCAGCTATAGGGCGGGGGTCATATGTACTTTCCCTGGGTTAGCAGGACAACTTGGGATGACATTGCAGACCCATCTCTCTTTCCTCTCCCAGTAAATATATGCATAATATAGAACTATATAGAGTTTTGATTTTCAGGAGAAGTTACCTGGTCTTTTATAGGACCAGTTGAAAGAACTTCAGCTAACAAAAAAGAGGGAGTCGTATCTTACCTGAGAATCTGTCTGTCCTTAATTTTCTTTTCCTGATTAACAGCAAAGATTTAGCAAAGCTTATCTAGATTTTGCAATGTTGACTGGAAGCTTTGTTATTGCCACAATAATATCACTTTATATCAGAGGCAGATAAATATGGAACCTGAAATGCCAGAGACAGGAGAAATCATGACATTGTGTCAATACTGAGACATACAAAGCTTTGGTAACGCTAGTTCATTGTTCACTCCTTTTGTTAATTTTTCATACAGATATTTGAAGCTGCATTTGAAAACATGCTAGTATTTTGATTTTTTTCCTTGATGCTTTTATGGTAGTTATCCTTATATGTTTTTCAGCTGCTTTCAAGTCACTGCTGTGATGTTGGCTGTGAAAGCAAGAGAACAGCTTCTGCAGATGAAAGGCCAGTGATGATAGCATTGGAATGTGACCTTGGACATTTATCAGAACGACATTGTCTGACAGATCATACAGCATCCTTATCTTTTCTGACCATTTTGCCTGGAATCAGGTCAGTTCAGGAAGGAGGCATATATTGCCATGCTGTGCATGCATCCGTAAATGACATATCCATCCATAACATGAAGTTACTAGAGTTAACATGAAATAGGTTTCATGTCAATAGCCCTCCCTTGTGTAGTTATTTACCATATTCCTTTGTTACTTCCAACATGTTTTTAAAGTTTGCTTGATTAGAGAAAGACCAGTTATTCTGTCTGATGAAAATAATAATAATAATAATAAATTGAAATCTCTGTCAAAGTAGGATAATTTTCTTGCTATTGATCAGGGGCACTCTTCTGCTTAATAGACCATGGTCTCATAAACTGTAAATGATTATTCCTTCCTGCCGGATTTGGAAAGTATCTGAACAGTAATAGAAAAGAAGTTGCTACCTGGAAAAATAGATTTGGGGTAAATGATGTAAGCTTCATAGCTTTGCCCTCTCTATTTTCAACTGAAAATAATGGCAGCAATGGTTGGTAGATGTAGGCAAGTGGTTGGTAGATATGAAGATGAAAAATTGGATGAGGTGTAAAAAGATTCAATTGCATTCTCAGTCTGGCTGCTGGTTTCTATCATGACTGTGAGTAAGTTATTTCCCTGAGCCTCAACATCCACAGCTACAAAACAGGGTAGGTCTCAGGCATCCTCAAAATGAAAAATCATCCTTAGTAATGCTATTAAATGCTATTGTTTCTATGGAAGGTTTTACACATTTGAAATTTATTTGCATATTGTGCTCCTCAGGAGATTCCAAAGAGTCAGGAATATTTTGTTATCTTGTTGGTGCATACAGGTTAGGACAAAATGTGTAGGTGGGGCTGTCTTTAAGCCTAGCTGAAATGCCAGAAACATGGTGCTTTAACATCTGAGCAAACCAAAATATTTCTACTTCTCTTATTTTAGTGCAGAGTGCAGAAGAAATTCTATAGCTGTTTCCAGGATGAATCATGCAGACAGTAATGGACTAGTTAAAGTTTTAGAATGCAACAGTCCTTAATTTTTGGTAAGAGCTTCTGCTCTTGAAAGGAGAATTGGGATAGCTTATGCTTTGTATTCCAGCACCATCTCTAAATTTTTACAGGCAAATACTCTGGGTGACATATATGTATGAAAATTAACTAGTATTCACTTTTGTGCACAGAAAATATACCAAGATCTCTGATATCCTTGAGCTGAAAAGCAAGGAATGTGCTGGTAAATAAGTAAGTTGAAAATGACTGTACATCTTTAATTGTGTTTTTCAGGCATTTTTTTTATGTAAGCAAAAAAGATTAAGCATTTCTTCCTAACAATTCCCACCCCAGACTTAAGAAGAGAAGCAGGAGGGTTATCCCTGTTACAAATCTCAGTCATAAGCCTGTTTGTTCGCTTTAAAAATATAATATCATGGTAGAGCAATTATAGAAATGTAAAGCATCTCAGAGCTAATGAATAAACAAAATATTTTTATTCTTGCTGAATAAGTGCTTAAGTGCTTCCAATGACAAGATGAACAACTTCTGACATATTCTTGATCTATTAAAAAATGGCTTAAGCATCAGTATTTTGACTATCAGTCAAGTTTTGAGCATGCTAATAATTTTCCCAACTTTGGGTCCTGAGTTTGTTTGGAGGCCAGGAAGCTGCTGGACTGATTGGCTGAGTCATTTTCTGGTGATTAAGTGTTATGTCTGAACAGGAAACATATTGCAAAAGGCTTAAGGGAGTTTATAAATAGAAAATGTTTGGAGGGAAGATCACTACTCAGAAAGCAAATTCTATTGATACATGACTGCATAGATGTTGTCCATTGCAAAAGGCCACCAGTTTTAATGGGAAATTGGATTTCAAAAATACCAACAACCAAAACTAAACTAAAAAGCACATTGGTTTAATTACTTAGTACCTTTTCTTTATATCTTCATGTTAGTCAGACAATTGTGTAAGGACTCTAATTAATTTTAAACTTCAAAATAAACTGTTTTGATAGGTACCCTGTGGTTTTCAGGTTCTGTATTTTTGTTTCCAAGTATGCGTATTTCATATTATCATTACTAAATTGACAAAATCCTTATTTTCTGTGCACTTCCTTTGTGCTTTCTCCTGTGATATGGTATGCATATCATGTATCATACATGGTAGGAGCAAGTAACAGGGCAAAGGAGCTTGAAATTCCTCAGTTATTTCTGTTTCTGCTGTTGTTAAATTAATAAGTTGCCTTAGACAGCTTTCTGTATCATTTCCTTTGTTTTTCTAGGACTATGTCTTGTCTTCACTTTTTGTTCTTTTGTAAAGGTAGAATAACAGCTAATCCTTCATTTCAGAATGGCATTTTAATACACGAAGAATTCAAAGTAGAACAGAAGACTATACAATTCCCTTGAAGTCAATGACTTTACTCACAAAGCCAGAATGGACATGCTTTGTTCCCTCTTGAGTTAACAACAATCTTAGGATCACTATTTGGTCATATTACAGCATAACTCAGTGACAAACCGGTCATTTGACTGAAAAGAGCAGTTCTATTGTTTAAAGAGCAGCTGTGCTGTTAGCACAGGAAAAGATATTGTGGACAAGTAAGGAAACTAAAATCAAACGTTGCTAATTTACAGCCAGATCCAAAGCTAACCAAAGCCAGAGGGAATCTTTCCACTGACTTGATTAAACTTTGCATATTGTCCACAGAAGTGCTAGGAACACAGCCCAGCCAAGCCCTGGGAGACGCTCCAACCCCTTGTTCTCAGCTGACCTTTGGCCAGTGCTGCTAGGGTGAAAATAGTGACTGTGTACAGTACCAAGGGCAGGCTAAACTAAAACCTGAAACCAAAAAATGCTGTAGGAAAACCCTTACTAAAAAATAAAAATGTAAATATAAATAACAGTAAATGGTGCTGTTGCCTCCAGGCAAGCACCTACACGCTTATAAATGACAACATGCAGACATTAGTTTAGTTTGAGCTGCTTATTGATGCTTTGTAGACTAATGTTTTAAGCAAAACAGAAGGCAAGAATGGGCAGGTTTCCAAAATCTGAGTATATTGTGTGTATATGGTGAAATAAAAAGTACTCTCTGTGAGTACACAGTGAAATGTATGTGTTAGCTGAAAGTGCTACTCCTGTACACTACAAAGGTCCCTACACTATCCCTGTCTGGAGTAAGCGATAAGAGAAGTGGCAGGGCTTCTGAAGGAAACCACCCAGTTAATGTGATCATTTAAAGATGTATATCTGCTCGAAATCTAGAACTTCTTGTAGTAAGAAGTTTAATCTGTGGAGTTTTACATCAAACCATTCTCTGAAACAGTCTGTTAGATAGAGGCTGTATTTTAATGAAATCTAATATGAATTACCTATGTATATCTAAACTTCTGTTTGTTGTCTGACAACAAATACTTAGCAGTGTGGGTGAAAGTGAAAGGCTAGACAGTGATCTCTAGATCACCAGGAAGTTTTATGCCACTAAAAATAGAGAAACCATTGAAGTTATTTCAATTACACTTTTTTTTTTTTTAAATATTGCAAGTACCTTCTAGTCTTTAGCTTATACTGCATTAAATAGTATGTTGGTGGAGGTGTGATGCCAGATACTTATCTTGGAACAGCTATATAGTTGCTGTACATAAAGAAATTGCAAAGATACAATATAGCTAAGAGAAGCACTTCACATGCAGAAATAAATGCTTTCACATCAGGAAGGCTGAATGGCAAGGGTAGACTCTTCATTTGCGCTGAGTTTCATGTATGAATTTTAAATAACTTATTAAAAAGCATTTGAAAGAAATGCCAGTCCTGTGAACAACATGGAATGGTCACACAACAAGCTGATGGACTAAGATTCTGCTCAACAGGACTTCCTCAGGGAATGTGGCAGTTGTTAAATATTTTCATTTCAGCTATTATGAAAATGCACTTGTGCCCAGGCTTTGTTTTCTCCCCAAGTGCTGCTGTTACCATTCCAGAGAGTTCAAAGAGGTTTTGCACTCCATTTGTTCAGGCCCCTCCCTCACCAGCTGAAATCTGCTATTTCAAACTCTGGGTATGCACAAGCAGGAAGGTGGAGAGATGCCAACTGCCCTGTTGACAAATTTGCAGATGCACAGAACCTTTTTCTTTTTTAAATTGAAGAATAGTGGTTTTTTGTGCTGGCAGAGAGACTGGAAAGCTATTGGCAGATGGTGCAACTGTGAAAAGGTCTCTCTTTGAGCTACACGTGTTTGTTTAAAGTTGCTAATGTGACATATTTAAATACTAAATTATGGAGTTCATAAAAATATTTTACAGGTTGTCAAGAGCAATATTGTGCTGTGATCCAGTAAGATCACACAAGCTAATTAAAACCAAGCAAGATAAAGAAGGCTGTCCAACAAGCCTCAGTGTTACCCTGGGAGCTGGCAGCAATTCATGAGGTGGCCCCTCTCTATCGAGTACTAAGTCACTAGCAAAGTGGTGCTAGGAAGCATGGCACTGCAGAGCCTGTTGTCTTGACCCTGCAACAGCAGGGGCTGAATTACCCGCAATATCTTTGAAATCTCCAAAGCTTATGGCAGGAGGAAGAGCAGCCATAGCTTCATTCCACATATGGTCTCAATGTGTCATATGCTTGCAATAAAACTTCTATCCTTCTCCTAAGCAATGTTGCAGGGGTTTATGTCTTCCTGAGCCCCCTGTAATTTGGCAGATGGCTTTTGGTAGCACTGATGTCTGCACGTGTCTTGTGTCTGTATGGCAATGCTGAGCTTCTCTAGCAACAGAGGCATTACGTAAGACAGAGCTCTTCCCTATAGGTTTACGGAAAACTGGCAGTGCTGGAAAGCGGCCAGTTTAACTGACAGAACTGAAGTTGACTTAGCTTGAACAACCTAATTATCACATAAGGTTAGAGAGGTAAATGGCTTTAGGCCCCATTTAAGAAACCAGGGATGAAAGGGTGGAAACATGAATAAGCTGCATTTTTTTCTGTGATCAGATAAGAAAGAGAAACTGTCAGTGCTGCTGTGGCTGAATATAAAGTAGAAAAACTTCAGTTGCAGGGAGAAGTTAAAAAGAAGTGAAACTTTCAAGAACATACTCCTGAGCAGCAGTTTGAAAGTGCTGATTTAATTTTTATCCAGAAACACAAGAAGTCCAACCTTTCAAGGATAGTTTTCCTAAGGCTGACGTAGTGATATAGACTATCTCTACCTATAGAGGTAGAGGCATATAACTTACAACCTTAAAACACTAGATTTAAGAAAATGTCTCTTTTGTGTTTGCACTGTGGGTATCCTATCAATGCCATGAATTATTTGCTTTAATAGTTGTGCTGCTGTGCTGCTATTTGGCCTCTGGTGAGAACTGTAGAATCCTTGCTTTTAACAGATATCTCTGTCTTTTTTCTTCCTTTTGCAGTTGAGTGAGACCAGAAGAACAGTTGGTTATTGGTTTAAATGAGCGTAGGATTGACTCCAGTGGAAGGTAGGAGACTGAATGAATTTTTCTTTTTTTCCCAATAAGCATAGTAGTAAGAAATGTCAGTATGCGAATTTCATTGAGTGTAAACTTACCTTTTGAACCATGACAACAAAGTTTACATATATATATATTTGTAAGACATTAACCAGATTGAAATGCAAACCTACCGATAAATCTAATTTTTAGATGTAACAACACTTTTCTTGCTGAACTATGTATAACCACAACATGCACAACTGCAGTGGAACCTATAGGTCTTTAGCTATTTCTCTTTTATTGACAGTATCCTTTGGAAATCCCTGTCTACATTATTCTGGCAAAAGAGTAGATATGAGAGTAGAAGTGACAGTGACATTAACTGAGATTTTCTACAAAATCCAGAACATGGGAAGGAACGCTGCAAGTTGTGATTATACATTGGCCAGAGTCCTAATTAAGACATGGCAGTAAAATTCACTTTTCTTCTTCTTTGCCCAGACCACAAATTTGCTTTTAGGTTGCCTTGTAATAGTCTCCAAGTGCACCATGGCTGAGTTTAATGTTTTTGTGTAAATGCTGCTTGTAAAGGGCATTAATGATGCATAACTCTTGTTTCTTAGCAACTTTATTTTTAAAACAAAGTGGGGGTTGAATGCGTATAATTGATTTATTTAATGCTGTCAAGACAGACAATAATGTACAACAGACAAAACCGATACCCAACAGTTGCCGATTGTTTTCTATTATCTCCATAGAGCAAGTTAGAAACATTTGCGTAAGATTATTTTTTAAAAAATGAAAAGATCTTCCTAGCCACTCCTCTCTGGCTAAGCACAAGAAGCAAGGTTATCTCTTCCCTAATGCAGCATAATGCTACAAAGTAAATGATCAGTCACTAGAAACTCCCGTAGTAAACTCTGGAAATGCCAAAGATACAGCAACTCCTCTCCTGAGAATGAGAAAAAGGGGATTCACCCTTGAACATCTAACATGAGTATGCTTGAGAGAATGGACTCATTAACAAAACAATTACAGTAGCACAGACTAACTAGAAGTGTTTAATTCAAAAATGAAGAGCGAGAGAATATGTCTGTGAAACTGAAAGCATGACAAATGGAAGTTTTGTAGTTCCATCCTTGAGCTAGGCAGGTCTCTCTGAGATTTGAGGTGTCTGAGAAACAATAACTTCCCAAAAATATCACCGGAGACTATCTCTGCACTCAGACTTATCATGATGGTCCTCACCATCACCTGGTTCACACTCTGTCTTTTTTCCATTAC
This sequence comes from Penelope pileata, assembly GCA_013396635.1. Lineage (NCBI taxonomy): Eukaryota > Metazoa > Chordata > Aves > Galliformes > Cracidae > Penelope > Penelope pileata. The sequence continues at coordinate 804,249 of WBMW01003834.1, read as the reverse complement.
TGACACTCAGGGAAGACTTTGTACAGTAACACCCACAAAACATAAATGACATTTAATTAAATAAAGTCTCTGCTAAGATTTAATATGCTAACATCAAAGCATCTGCAAAGTGATCTTCGTCTCTGACAGAAGGTTTCTCATGAAATAATCTCAGTTGCTTGCTGATGGCATTCAGAATTGTTAAGCATGTATTTAAGGAGGTTCCCTTTACTCACTGTCAGAAAGTCACATTCTAGGAGCTATTTTTGCATGGGTGCATGCGAAGCACTCAATTCTTCTATTGTTTTGGGGATTTGACAATTTTTTTTTTGTTCATTTGTTGTTTTTTCACTTTTCCCCCAAGTCTCTATCACAGAGATGTTTATTTTCCTTCTTATATAATCTGAAGCCCCAGGCTGGCTACTTTGCAATGTGATGTCCTTTAAGCAGCTGACAGTTACAGGCTCATGCAGATGTTTCAGCACTCTAGCAAAGCAGAATCTATTTACCAGCTGTACACAGTCAGGAATCATTTGGCTGGTAAATGTGTTTTAACTTAAATTTCTTTATCACTCTAGCTGACTTTGCTCTGCAAAGTCTTAATCTGAAATCAAGTATGACTGAACTGAGAGCACATTTTCAGAGAAGGTGTTAGCACAGCAGTGCAGGAAGAAAATCTTATCATCAGCTTTGCTGAGCTTGGTTGGTTAGTTTTACAGAGATTCATTTGTCAGCAGAATTAAAGGCAGTGCAGCTGCAAGGACTTGCTAGGAAAATGAGGCCTGATCCAAAGCTTATTGGAATCCATGCAAAACAATGTTTAATTACTTGATCCTTTCCTCTCTGAAGTCAGTGAGATGTTGCAATTTATTTCAACAGGAGGAGAAATACATCTATGCCTTTGATATTCTTTCATATGCATTTCTCAGAGTAGTGATTTCTGCAAATCAAAGCAGAATCAAAATTGTTTTTGAGCACACAAACCCAAGTGTCAGAAATTAAAATATAAAATACCTGTGCACTATAGCCCTTAGGGTACTGAGGACTTGGTGTTAATAAAATGAAGACCCTTAATTCAATAATTATCATATTCCCAAGGGAAAATACCCAAACAAGCCCCTTTCCTTTGGATGACTAAATCTCTTAACAGGACAGAAAAAGGAAAAGAATATGCAGCTCTTTATAAAAATGATTTATTCTACCTTTAATAATGTCCACCTTATTTGATTATATGTCAGATCTTCTCAAAATTAAATGATACCTCACAAAACGTTACGTGTCCCAAGAGGAGTTTCAAACTTCTTAAGGTTCTGGTTGTTGTTTTTCAGAACTCAAAAAGTGTTTGTTTTCAGGATTTGATTGCACAAAGTGAGATGACATGATGAGATGTGACTTTGTTGTAGGAATAAATATGAGATGATAGTTCTATACCTTACTAAAACAAGAGCTATCTTAGAGAGACTTGTTCTTCTGTCTTTAAAGAAGAAAGTTTTAGATTCGTGAACTGCAGGTTTTGAAGAAGCTTGTGCTGGCTTGCTAAGTACTGTCTATATAAAATTGCAGTTATCAAAGTGTCTAAGGAAATGAGTCAGCTAATACAGAATGATACTGGGGGCAATAGATCATCCAGTGCTCAGATTTGGTGTATGATTAATAACTGTGTATCAGTAACACCCATTCTAGCTTCAGGGAGCTTTAACCAGCAGAGATGTGACCCAAAAAATGAAATTTCCTAGACTTGTATCTGTAACCTGTATCAGACAAGTTTTGTCCCCTTTCTGTCAAAATATCAGAGAAAGCATTCACACATGGAAACAAAAACAAACTAAAGCAAAGAAACAAAGAAAACAACAACGACAACAAAAACAAAACCACCACAACCAACAGGGGTGATGTCTGGGGATGAAAGGCCCATCTCCAGTCTTTCCTAGCACATGAACTTGCAGTCGACTGTGGGAAGAAGGATAGAATATTAGTTAGGCGTGTTCTGTTGGTGCTTCTCTCTGTTGTTTTTATTTTGTTTTTAATTATGAAACAAGGATCCTGTGGAATGGGTTGAATATTCTTTGTTTACCAATGAACCAAAGTGTTTTGAACTCTTCCTAACAGACATGCATAAATCTGCTAATGTGTTTAGAAACTTGAACAGAAATGTTGCTTATGAGGTGTCTCACACTAGAGTAATTTCATTAAGGGCATTATCTGATACATTCAGGATTGGGTAGGAAGGGCTATTTCCTGCACATGTGGTAAGAAAATCCAGCTATTCCAGGCCCCTGGAAAATTATGCTCCCACATAAAGAAATTAACTTCCTTTCCTTAGATCTGTTTGCCATAATCTGTAAAGCAAAATTCCTTTAAAGGAATCACTGTAATGGCTTTAAAAACAAAACAAAAAAACTTTAAAAACAAAAACAAAACCCCACAATACTACTGAAGGAGAGAATATGAAAATTTGCATTTAACTACTGATTCTCACCAGAGATGAATATGATGACAAACTTCAAACCATAAGCAGGAAAAATATCTATGCTGCCAATAGTGGCCTATTGTGGGACGTGCTAGACTGTCAAGATTCTTACCTTCATACAAGGCTTTCACAAGCCCTCAAGAGGTAGAGAAGTCTTGTTACCTCACCCTATAGTTTGCAAACCAATACAGTCAGTGTGTGCATGACTTGCTCAAAGGTACAAAGGAGGTGAGTGGTGGAGAAGTGGGTTCAGCATGGTCTCCTGAGACCCAGGCTGCAACGCTAGCAACCAGAGCATCCCTTCTGTTTATAAAAGTAGAGTTAACTTTGAAGAAATCCACAATTAATAAGATCAGACAGATAATTTAAATACCTCAAGAAGGGCTTTTATTGTGTTAGATATGTAGATAGTATTACATTTAGAAGAATTTGAATAGATAGGCTTGCACATGTCAGGAAGGAGAGTGCTTTATATAATCAGTCACAGCGAGAGGATGAACATCCTACAGCAGAGTTAGCAGACATGGCTTTATGAGTTGATAAGACTGGATTGTTTTTCACGAGGGCTATTCTTACTCCTTTCTCCTGTCTTTTAAAGGGGGGAGAACAGCCAAGCATGAAAAAAAAAAAAAATTACAAAGCAGCTGCACTGTTAAAAATAATGGGCTAGAAACTTGGTCTTGCTGGAAGCGGAGGCTCCAGAGCACCCAGGGGAGGCACAAATTCCTCTTGTGGCTGTGTCCCACACTTCATGTAAAGGGAAGGTGAGCTATGGTAGCCAGTACCAGATTTGTAGTTCTTGGTTAGTACTTACCAAACTAAGCTTTACTGAAGTGTATTCATCTTAGCTCAGAGAGATGAGACTGTATCTAAGCCATGTTTTCCTTTGGAAAGAGGTAGGTGTGACTGTGAATGAAGAATTTCTTAATTCCAGTTAAGTAACATCTAATGGAACACAATTTAAAAAGATGGTTATGATAAGAGATAAGATTAGTGAGCGTGAACTATACGTTCATCTCTGGCCATTTTCAAAGGTCAAGTATTTAATCAGCAAACATACTGATGAGGTCATTAGAATAGCAGGGTGCCTGGCGGTCTTCATGCAGACCCCAACATGCCTCCCTTTCACAGGGTGTGCTTACACCTTCTGGAAGGATTTGGCAGGAGAGGGTTATCTTATACACTTACTAACTTCTGAGAGGAGAGGAGACCTAGAGAAGGTGAAGAGGCCCATTGGAGGCCAGTGCTGTAAGCATCTTTCCTAAAGAAGGAAGTTTTGGAGCATTCCCAGGAGGGGTTTAATTAATTTTTACTATCTATTTTCTGGGTTCTCTATGGAGGAATCTTGCTTTCATGTGGCTCTCAATGCTGGACTGAAACTTGGAAGATTGTTTGAGGCAGACTGATATCATTTCTTTACTACACACCCACCCCTTTGCTAGCTACAGATTACCTTTGCTGAAAGTTTGCCAAGAGAGTTTTCTCATTCTTTGTTCTCATCTTCCTCTAGGCTGCTAAAGATCTGCATTCTTTTAGATAACAGGAAAATGGTATGCACTTTTAAAAAAAAAAAAAAAAATTTAGAGTTAAAGAAGATTATCCAGAGTTAAAGAAGCCAGATAAACATAACTGCAATTCAAAAGGTACTGACTGAGTAAAATTTAGGTCCAGCCAAGCATGTCTCAAGAAGCTAGAAGACAAATTTCAACCCAAATGAGAGGTGTTTTGCACGATGAAATACCTTGATGCTGACAAATGATTTCAGAGAGTGGGTTAAATGCCTGGCTCCTTAGGGCCTGCGTCACACTGGGCTGCGTGTGGCTGAGCAGGGCCACATGCACGCTTGTTTTCTCTCTGCGTTCTTCAGAGCAGCTTTACATTTGGCTCAGGGCAGGCAAACGCGAGAAAGGTCGGGGAGCTCCCGTCTGGGAGACAGGTCCCACTCCCGCGGGCATCCCCGGGGGCACTGAACGCACAGCGGCCGTGTGGCACGTGTCAGTGCATGTAGGAATGGGTTTGGTTACTGCCAAGGAACAGCAGGGTCTGCTGAGGTTTTAATTGAACCTCTAGGTACGTGCTTTGGCTGCAGAGCGTTTTACCCTCCTCATTGCAGCAGACCAAGTGAGTCCTACTTGGTTGTGTGTTTTCTTTTTTCGTAAAACCTCATTTCCACCATTAGCAAGATGGTAGAGTTGATAAAATTCAAAGAAGTGTAGCATAAACGTTATTAGCTCCATTCCTGCTCTTGAGCTTGCTTTCCAGTAGTTTTCCATTTACTTGCTGCCCCAAATCTTCCAAATACGTGACAACCTCTCAGCTTCCTCAAACATCGAAGCTAACCAAAGGAAAGCCATTTCTGAGTTCCCCATTTCACGCTTTGCCGGACGCAGCGACAACCGCATCGCTTCCCCCATGTACAGGTGGCACTCTCTCGGCGGGGAGCGTGGGGAGAGGGACGGAGAGCCCGACCCGGGCCCGCAGGTGGNGGCAGCGTCCCGGGCCGGGGCAGTGCTCGGCGGGTGCCGGGTGGGCAGCTCGGGGCAAGCGGAGACTGTGCTCCTCTCGCCCGGCGCGCGTGGCAGCTCCGGGGCTCTCGCGCTTGGTCGGAGGGAGACGCAGGCAAAGTAAAACCAATGCTCGGCTTCGTTCGGCTTCGTAAGTATCCCGCGGTTAAGACGGGAAAATGCTTTCCAAACGCGTTGCGGCGCTGAAGTGGGCTATTAGTTTGGACGCGTCCTGATGAGTGTTAACGAGCATAACAACACCCCTCCCTGCTCATCTTTGGGGCTAATTGAGTATGGCATCTGGCCGCTCTTTATCTGTGCTTTGAAGTATGCCTTAATCTACGATAGTAATTGTCTTGTCATGTTCGCTGCTTTTTTTGTGTGTGGGCAAATTCAACATGTGACTCAAATTCACACCGCTGGCTCTGGCTTGGCTTGAGGACTGATGACTGCACATCTACGTGCCCCAGGCTTGTATGGTTGAACCAGTATCAAAAATTTTTCAGTTCCCTCCTTAACTGTCTTATCGGGAGAGATCTGGGGGGCTCTGCTGACTTTAAAAACCGTTTACAATTGGCAACCTTGCTGGTGCTTTCAGCCAAAATGTGATACAAGTGTGGAAACCAAACTGCATTCTTGCATCTAATGATGGTCCCTGCAGGTAAGGATCGAGGCATGTTGGCATGGCCAGGAAACTGCATGTGAGTGTGGGTTTTTCCTTTTCTTTTTGCCTTAGAGACACCAATTCCTGTATGAAGGCAGAGCAGTGCAGTGCTGTGCTGCCCAGGCCCTGCAGGGTGCAGCTGCCCCCCCCTCTGACTCTGCTGTTGGTTTTGAGGAAGTTCTTAATCTCGTACTGTGACTCAGTGTCCTAATCTTTAAAATGGCTTAATAGGACTTGTCACACTTGCCTCCCAGGGATATTAACATGTAATTGATGTTCATCAAGTGCCTTCATTGGGGAGAAAAGAGGGCATCTTGCTTCCCTCGTTTCACCATTCTGTATTGGTTGCTAAATATATGGCATAAGTGGAAAACAGATTATCCAATGGCCAACTGGAAATCGTGTATCTTATCTTTTACCCAGACACTTCAAGTAAGTGTTTGCCCATGTATGATCACTTTGAAGTGCCTGGTTGTTTCACTGAATGCAGCAGGTTTAGTCTTCATGGAGGACAGGTTGCATGGAGAACTCTTGTAAAATACTATGCTGAAGTACCAGCAAGCTTTCTCCTAGCTCTGGAGATACTGTAGTTTTTTCTCTTATGAGATCAGTAAACATTCTGAGAACTAAAATTACACTGACTCACTTAACACATCCTTGATTTGAGTCTTACTGAGACCACATCCTATGCTCAGTCTTGGTTTTTTGTCATGTTTCACTTCTTCATAAACCGGAAAAATAAGCAACATTTTACCATTCTCCGCTTGAAAACAGAAGTCGTCTTTAAAATACTACTGCTGTTCTTATCTTTGTACCTTGTATCTTTTTACTTGCTGCCCAGAGCAGTAATTAACCACTTTACTCTTGACTTGAGTCTCACCCCACCTCCTCTTAACACTGCTGCCTCTCCCTCCTCTCCCCGGGGCAGACAGCAGAGCCTTCAGCAGCAGTTGTGCAGAGCTGGGGTCACCAGCAACATATGCCAGAGGACATCAGTGTCCTTTAAATCACCTGTTGTGAGTGGACACACCTACTTGTAGTGCAGGTGTAATGGTCTTTTTTCAGCTCAAGCCTTGGATTTAGAAATTCTCTGTCTTTTTCCCACATCATCATTTCTGCGAGGCTGTGTGCTGGGAGGCTGTTCCGTGGCTGGGCTGATTTGCCAGGTACGAACACATTCGACCTGCGTGTTTATTCTGTTCTGCCTTTCAGAAAATATATATTACCCCCCATGTTAAATACACCTATCAAGGTAACACCTGACTAGGAAAGGTTTTAAAACGCTGCTTGATACTGGCTACTGCTGTTCTCTTCATGTTACTTGAAGAAAAAATTGAAGATGCAGCTTCTAATACGCAATGGAGAAATGAAGTTCTAACAGAAAACTGAGGGATGCTGCATTCAGACTCCTCTTGCCATGTGGTCTGCAGCAAGTGGCCTAACTTTTCCTGACTTATTTGTAAAAGTGGGTGAATTCTTTACTGGCTTGCTAAATGTACAAAAAGGTGAAGTCATCTATGTTTTAAACTCTGAATGTCCTTTTCTTGTTCTTCGTTGCCTTACTGCTGCTATAAAGATGTACAGCGGTGTGAAATGCCTGATGTTAGGGTGGTTGCACTGTTGTTTGTGAGGAGTTCAGATTTCCTTCAGTTGCGTCTAGAATCTCAAAGTATCATCAGAGAAGATTCTGCTTTTCTTCTAGGGTACTCTGAAGTAGAGTTGTCTTGCCTGGTGTCTATGTCCCATTCCTCATGGAGATGACAGCATATCTTTTTGGCTGGAGATGTTCTTTATGTGTAAGAAGCCATAAAACAAGAGAGGTGATAGCTAGCCAGTTTCTCAGTGAATATGCTTCAAGTCTTTCACCTCTTTTAGCACGTACCTTGTATCTGCTCCAGCTGTCTCACTGCTCTGGTATTTTATAATTAGTATCTTGAAAAGTCAAGGGAAAGCTTTGAAATGCTATATATTTCCCACTGGGATTCTTCCACGTGGCTGTAGCATTTGTTGTGAGTCCTTGGTAACGTATATCTGTTCCTCAGGAGTCCTTCTCTGGGTCTGATTCCCCTGGTGTCAGCAGGAAAACTAGCTTTCCACTGTAAGAGGCTTTGCTTCTTAGGAGCGTGGTGTGCTTTGATTCCCTTGATAGGAAATCAATGTCAGGTGGCTGAAGTCGAGTTCTGCCTTTCTGTACGGTGCTTCTGTTTTCTCAGCTTGCTTGTGTGTCATGTCCAGGGTCAGCGAGCTGCAGGAAGGCTGAGGGGTCGCCTTGCGTGTCTGTACAGGCAGCCTGGCATGCATGTGGATGTATAATACACACAGAGTCTTATAATATACACTTACAGTGTGCATTTAGTATGGGAGCAAATTATTTCTTGATGTCTCTTTCTGTTAGAAGAGTCCCTGTGTACTTGCCATACATCTGAACAATTCAGCCCCTGCTCTGTGTCTGGCTCCCTGGCTGTAAGGGAAGGCATGCTGCTAGGCGTGCTTGTCGCTGGGACCAGGTTTAGAGGTGTTTATGCTGCCTGATTGACTCCTTCAGAAGTGGTATTAGTAGTTCAGGGTATTCCAGCACCGTACGCTAGGCTGTTTCCAGAGAATAGAGGTATTCTAAATTGAGGCTATTAAGTGTTCACTGATTCAGTGACTGCAGATACACAGTTAATATTGTATTGTGACACATTCTGGAAATTGCTGGGTTTATTTTTGACATGGAGAAGATGACTAAGAATAACTCTTTGATCTATGCATAGTTGCATTTACAAGCAAGTAAAAACTTCCCCAAAATGATCTTTAGTCATATTTATACTCTTAATTCCATGAAAGGAAAAAAATTCTGACTTGGGCTTGAGTCTGAACTATGCATGCTACCAAGCATATTTCCTGTGCCAGACGGCCGTTCACTGAGGGATTTNAGGGATGAGAGGAAAGTCCAGCTTGTTGTCAGGAAAGGCAGATCCTACTGCAACGCCAGTTCTGATAGATGCTACTGCCCTCACTTGTGTTCAGTTCAACTTCTGATTGTGTTTATTTCAGTGTCCCAGTAACTCAGATGTAACATGGAGGAAAGTCAAACTTGTGTTTGCTTCTTGTTGCTTTTTGCCTCCTAGAGCTGTGGTGGTAAGACCTTGTGAGGAGGCAACAATTCTGAAGATAACCCACAGCTTCAGTGATTGCCCACCTGGCTCTTTGTGGGCGCCTTGCTACTGTTGGTTCATTGGCCTCCAAAGGCTTGCTGCCTGGACATGACTCCTTCACACAGATATTTACCAAATTGTGTGTTGGCAATATGTGAACTAGACGTAAATTTTTGTTCTTGTCACCGGTATCTGCGTTGGTCTGGACAAATAATGCCAGTGGTTTCTTTGCTTGCTACATTCAGCCAAGTGGATATTACCAGTTCAGATTTTAAAATGTCTGTAAATATGTGCTATGGAGTTTTTGCTTCTTAAAAAGTAGGTTCTTTGGATCTGTTAGCCCATGATAAACCCTTCTCAGACCTTTTAAGCTGGCAGCTTATTGCCCATGTAGACTGAAGTAATGCCTAGGGTGGTGTTACAGTTTATCTTTCTGTGTAACTGACATAGCCAAGGATCAAAATAGAATTTCCAAAGCCATGAGAAATTTTTGCTGGGAATATATGGGTATGTTTTGTAATTAACTTTAAATAGTCTTTCTGTAATTCAATTACATATCTGTAAAATTTGCACGAGAGAAGGTTGTGTTTAAATAACACTGCTTTTGAAAGACTGAGTGTATCACAATACCGTTTAGTTTAGATAACATATTTTGCTGTTTTCTTACCTGACTAGTCAACTCCAACAGCCAGTTGGAAGGCTTTTAAATCTGCCATGAAATGTTTTTCCTAGTGTGTCATCTGCAAATCAGATATGAAGGAGTCCAGCAATAAATTATTAAAAACGCAAAGCAAAAGCTGAAGCAGGAGATGCTTTTTTCCCCCTCTCTTTGAGAAGACTTGGGTTTGGCAGGTAGCGGAATTCTTATTTGCACATAATTGGTTGAGAGCGTATCGCAATAACTATAATCCGTGTTATTGGCTGAGGTGAGTCCCATCTGTTAGTGGTGTTAGGGACATGCAATACCTTAGGCCTTTAAACCTGTGCACACAGATGGATTTAGAGAAACAAATGCAGTCTCTGAAGGCAGTTGCTAAAAGCAAAGGAGAAGTTGATAACACAATGAGGTGCTCTCTGCTGACACTCTTTCGAGCTGAAAAAACCCTCTGGTTAAACATTACCCTTAATGAACTTTACAAGATAGTAGGTAGTCTTTGTTTTCTGCTTACTTATGAGATTGGCTTCCTTTTGTAGAGAGTCATCTGTAGATGCTTGCTCTCAGGCTTTTTATTATGGGTGTTCTTCATGCTGTGTCACCTTGTGCTGAGCTGGGGAATGATTTTAAGTTGTGGTCTGAACTGGTGAGGAGAAGATTCAGGCCTTGTGCTGCAGGAAGTACTTGGGTGTGACTTCACAGTAACAAGTGTATAGTTAGTGCTGATATTTTTAAAATCTTTTTGTCCTTGTCACTTCATCCCAGCTGTCAGTCTGGCACAGTATGTAGCTGTACACCAAATCACCGCTGAGTTTGTTCTGTTAGGGGTTTTAAAGGAGGGAGCATCCTGAGAAGAGAACTCACTTTTCCAGGTCTCATCTCCATTCCAGGCGGGCTGAAGGAGCTGCTGATGAAAGGTGATATTTGGATTTGGATAATGTATGTGAATGAGCTCTCTCTGAGAAGCAAATCTGTAGCCTTCTGCTCACTATTTGGCTTTCCCTTTACACTGAGTGCTATGAATTCCTACAGGTGTCATCTGTGCTTTATTGCGAGAACTTCAGAAAACTGTTTAGATAATTGCACAGCTGTAGCGACAACAGAACATTGAAGTCTGGAGCCACTTTTCAGATTTCATGGTTCTGCTTTGTAAGATGAATGCAAAAAGTAGGCTCCTTCCATTTCTTTCTATGGATTTTTTTAAAAATAACAGCTGACACTCCTCTGTACAGTATTTGTATTCAGTGCATTCATGTGGTTGAATGAATATCAGAAATGTGCACATGTTTAAGGCTTGGAAATAAGCTCCATAAATATGAATATGCATATTCAAAACTGAATTCAGTGTGTATAACCAAATACCTCTTCTTATAATTACTCTCTGAAATGCTACCTTGCACCAAGCCATGGGTCGTCCTAGCAAACACATCAGGAAGAATAAGGCTTGCATTAGGGACTCAGTATGTCCTAATAATGAACCTACTAAGACAAAAGAAACATCTTTCTGTTGTGCCAATGGGGGCGTATAAGAGAGGAGAAGGATTAGGGTGGTTGACTTTATTTCCTGGCAATGAATAGCATACATTTTTCAGTGCATAAAACGGATATTACTCAGTTTGTGACGGGCTTCCTAGTAAAAGTGTCGTGAAGTGGGGATTGGTTTAAATCTGTTGCCTGCATTCTTGACATGCAACATTATGTGATGCTATCTCGTCACAGAGGCATGCAATGTGCTGTGATGTATAAATAACCCTGTGTGTCAAAGGTAATTTGAGACAACGTGCCAAATATTTAGTGAAGTGCTGGGTCTTGTCCTGGCTACCTGCTATATATTTGGGAGGACGTATCTGAGCTGAGCTGCAGCAGAGGGGTGATGAGTAACATAACACTCCCCAGCACATGCTGCAGAGCTGCTCTGTACCGTGCAGTGAGACAACCAGCACTACAGGTCAGCCACATCTTCTTTGTGACTCTGATACCTAGATAAGTCGACAGGAAAATAGGTTAATACGGGCTTGGCCAACCTGCCTTTGTCCATGCCGAGGAAAGAAGAATTGCCTTGAGTATTCTCTGTGGAGTAATTTTAATGAATACTTCCTGTCTGAACTGTGAAGATAACTATGGAATACCATGTAGAGGGGGATGGCTTCACTTCTTCAGGAGCACCATTTCCCCTGGAGGTGGACTCAGCGGGATGCTGACTGCGAGCAGATCAGCACTTTGCCCTTCGACGCTGAGTTAAGGTGTCCTGGGGCTGACAGCGGTCCTTGCAGAACAATGGTTTTGGGAGATGGCAAGCAGCCGGTGCGCGCTGGTATGGGGAGGAGGAGCTGTGTCATACCCTGAGAGCTTGGCAGAGGCCTGGGTGTGGGTGGCAGCAGTGCATGTTGCTTCCTTGCTTGGAGCAGGGGGCTTCTGTCTGAGTTTACTTCTGGTCTGGGACTAAAACTCCACAATGGGTGGTTTTCTTCTCTGTATGTTGAGAAGGAGATTCACAGGGTCTTCAGCTCGTTCTTGCTCATGCAAAAATAGAGTGCAGGGTTATTTTATTTCCATATTTTTTTTTACTGAGAAACGAGTTGTGATTGCTTCCTGAATGCATGCATGTAGAGAGTCCAGCAATATTTCTAATGTTTTTCATGATAAATACGTAAACTTGTTGCATGTCTTCTTTATGCACGCATTTAGATATACACCACTGAGCCTGCGTGTAGCTGCTTCTTTAGCTACTACCTGACTTAATGGATTGAATTTATTATTAACTCATGTAGAAGCATCTTCAGTCTCAGTTACGGAATCAGAATGTCTGTCTCCCATGTACAGTGTTCGTCATGCATTAATACAGAACAAAAGGAATTACACAGCTATTTCAGAGCAATGTGAGATGCTTTTGTGTGTTGTTATGTAAGGGAAGATGAAGGTTCAACCCGAGAGCTAAGCACACAGTTGACTTAATGCTGCTTGACAGTTTCTTGACTTAGCTTTTTCTAATGGGGCGTTGATATGCATCCTTCAGATGGTCAGGTAAAGCAGGTAGCTCTGCAGAGTAATATCAATATGAAACTCTTGCTCTTTGAAGGTAAAAGTTTGTGGGTTCTTTGACAAGTAAAACATACAATAGTACATGACTGACCTACACTAAATAGGATAATTGTTATTAAGGTGATCTGGCTCATGTGAAATTTCAAGCTAATGTAACTACAAATTCTGTTTTCTGGAAAGTAGCTGCATAATTAAGTGTCAATTTTAGTTAACTGATTTCTAAGGTAAATAAAGGAATGGCATATATTGTGTAGCAGGTCTACATTTCCATACAAGAAGTAAATATTGATTTATGACAGACTTTTTCCCTCTCCTAGTTTACAAAGAGCATGTGAATAGCTACTTTGCAGTTTTGTTGGCTCTGCTGAAGTAACATACAGATACGCAAAGAACAGGAAGGCTTTCCTTGTCTATCTACCTAATTGGCTGGCCTGCAGCCAATATGCTAATGCCCATGCAAAATTTATTGAAAATGTGTGTGAGAAAGAAGTTGCAGTAATTCTCTCTACAAAGTAGAGTATAAGCAAACTCACTTGGCTGCTTTCTCTAACTTCCTTGCTAGGTATCAACAGATGTTGTAAGGTTATGATCAATGTTTTAGAAGAGTTCATGGAAGCCTTTGTTGTATTTATTTTTAGTGACTGTTTTTTTAATGAGGTGATCACACCTTTTTTCATACTAAGTAGTAGCTCACGGTTTTTAATCCAAATCTTCTCCTTTCCTTATAGGTTTCATCTGTTTTTCAATATCTTGCTGGCATATTGTACCAGATGCAGTGCTGAAATTTGTGTTGGGTTTGATTTTTTTTTTTTTTTTTCTTTTTGATTTTGGAGGAGGAAGTAAAGCAAAGCTGTGTTTTCTTCCTTTGGCTAGTTATTCCGTTGTTATTTTAATGATTATTCCCCTTTCCTAGGGGAAGATGAGTGGAAGAGAGAGTGCTTTTCTCTTTTCTACCAGGTATAGGGGATTTGAAGTGAAAGCTAATCAATGGTTCTGGACCCAGTCACTAGAAACCGGTGTTGACAACAGAAGTATTACTCCTCTTAATTAGAATTAAGCAGAAAAGATGACATCTATTCATTTATTTTGCTGTGTATTTGGGAGTGAGATAAGAAGAAATGTCCTTTACTTTCGCATTGGTGGTTGAGTATTGACGTACCCGAATTCATGCTTAGTCATATGCTGTGATGCTGACGAGTTTCGCTTGGCACACCCCAGCGGGTGCAGTCCCTCCCCTGTTTTCAGCAGAGCCATCTTCTCTGTGGTGCAACTGTAGATGACTGGGTTTGTTTTACAGCAGCGGCAATGTAATGATAACCTTGCCAGTGCTACAGGGAGGTGGAAACAGCTGACCTTTCTGCTTGTATAGCATGTTTAAAAATTTCACTCGAGATACTTTGACCTGAAGGTTTTGGTCAGTGTCACTTACAGTAGCTGTAGTGACACTTTCTATGAGAAAGCATCCAAGTGGCAGTGAGACTTGGGCCAAAGATTCGTTTTTCTTCCACAGGAACTGTATTTTACTTCTCATTCTGTTTTTCGCCTTTACCTGTTTCTCCTCCTGTTCTTTTTTTCTCCTCTAAGTCTATATTCTAAGCTATGTTCCTATCAATTCTGATTAAAATTCTAGCAGTAAAATTTTCAGCCTTATGCCATGAGATGCACCCAGATTCTTTTAGGGATCAGAGAAATAAGATGTAGGCAGAAGTGTGGTGAAATTCGTTTGGGAACTTGTGGTAGGTGTGTTGGCAGCTGTTGCTGACAGCGTGGGTTTTCCTTCTGGGGAACTGGAAGCGTGCTGCGCTTACTGTGCCTCTTAAGGCAGGAAGTGTCTGTGTCTCTAAGGTGACAGCAGCCTGTGGGAGGCTGAGGGACTCTGCTGTGTCTGTAGCACTGCAAGCACGGTGTGCTTTCTCTGCATATTCTGGCTTTTTGTAGATGCAGAGGAATGGAGCCATGTTTGCAGTGGCTATGCTGAAGGCCCTTGGATAAGTTCCCTGTCTGCCTGTTGGGCGTGTGCTGTAAGCAGATTTACTGGTGCCTCCAATCTGACCTTTTAACCTGCTGATGATTAATAGGCCTTTGCCAGAGCGCTGTGAGAAATGGTGGCTCTGGAGTGGCCCAGCCAGTACAGGTCTGCTGTGAGGTACAAAAGGAACTGAGAGATTGTGGCTGCCCCAGCTGCCAGGAGATAGCTGCCAGGGGCCTGCACAAAACCATCAACTTCTGGTTTTAGAAAGGAAGGTGGCTTTGTGCCTGTATCGACCCATTTAGAATACAACCTCATCTGAAAATACTAGGGTGAACTCTCCATGCATTGCTGTATGCTGCCTTCCAAGATGCCTTGGAGAAATGTGTTCTGTAAAAGTTGATTCATACTTAGTTGATACACTGGATATTAGAAAGCCAACTGCTGCCTCCTGCACTTGATTTCCCCAGAAATCTCTTAGACCAGCTTTGTATATTCCAAGTAGTGTTTCATGTGCGTGTCCTGTGGGGAACAACAGGTGAGATTCTAGTGGCCACTTGGGTAACTCAGCATCTGTACCTTCTTTGCAGTTTTCTTCAGTCTCCTTTTATGCAAACATACGGCATCTTAAGCTTGATTTTTCTACTGAAGCAAAGCATTGAGAAGTCCTACCTTGCCAATCACAAACAGCTGGGAATAAACTGTTCTGGACTTGGAGTGCTTGTGCTGCTCCCCAGGGCAGTGCCGTGACCCCATCCAGGAGTGGTGCTCAGCAGCAGGCAGAGGTGAGCCCTGGCTGTACATGATGGGGTGAGGAGGACTTTGGCTCATGGAGCGCAGAGATGCCATTGTATGAGATACGACAAACGAGTTTCCTGAAGGGCTTCACATCAGTAGTGGCAGCAGGAGCCCTAAGATATGCGCTCACAAGAAGTCATTGTAAAACATCCCTGGGTGTGCATGTTTGTAGTTTTAAATTTGGCAGTTCAAGGTAGCAGGTGAATCTGACTAGAAAGGAGCCTGTTTTCCCTTGATGGAGACAGCAGTGTGTCTGATGGATCTCGTTTGGGAGGAACTCCCAAGCTGATAGCATCAATGGAGAAGTTGAGCTTGGTCTGGCTTTGATACATCAGGTCTGAAAACCCTCTCATCCTGCCTAGCTGTCAGAAACACTGCCAGAGACACGGATGTTCAAAGCCTGTGCTATGATAATCTCTGCTATGCACAGAGGAGGTTCTGGAATATTTGAACTTAATGCATTTCATGCTGATCTGCGCTGGGCAGGAATGAGGGCAGGGGTAAAATCTCCCAAGTTGTACCTTAAAGAAATGGACTAATCATGTGACTGCTGATGTTGCTTCCCGGCTCCTTTTTACAAGCACTTCTGATTTAGAAATCCATTATGGAAATCTCTACTTCTATTTTTTCATGCTGCTGTGCTTTTCATTTTTTTCCCCACTTTGACTATAGGTTTGAGAGCCTTTGCTTAGGTACTGTTTGGCAGTAGTGTGATTTACATGCAAAAAGAAGCAGTGTTCCTTGAATATTTTGCTTTCAGAACTGATAAAGGTTCCCTTCAAATATGTTCCATGCTTCTTCATCTCCAGATACCTTAATTTAAGGTCTAGTTTGTATGTTGACTCACTTTTTTGAAGGGGGAGAGCTCATAGTATGCAAGTTATATCCATTTAGACCTAGTGTGCCAACTGTCCAAAACTTCTGGTGTGTGCTTTTTTCCCCCCCTCCTTCCATGCAGTAAGTGCACAATACCTGAAACGAAATTGCAGTCACATGCCTGTGGGCGCAGCGTGTACTGAAGAACCTGTTTTTAACTTCAGTTCAAAACTGAAAGGGGAAATGCTACAATTTTATGTTTGTAATGGTTCAACTTTTAATTTGGAAGGTATCATTGCCTTTCTTTGCTGTTTATCACTTGCTCGTTCTCTTTGGTAATCCAAGTAGCAGTGCCAAACAACTGTTTGAAAGTAAACATTCTATTAATCTTTTTTTTTAGAAGAGGTCCGAGCTGAGAAGTAAAGCAAAGGAGCAAAAAGTGTCCAACGGTACCTTTAAAATTCCCTTTTTACTTTTATTTTTCTCTTTATTTTTTTTTCCCTTCTTCCCCCCACCCAGCAGTGCTTCACAAAACTGAAACCTAGTAAATTATGTTTAGGGGTGTTTCTGTCAATGTGGGTTTTCTCTGCAGCAGAGTAGCAAGTGGTGTTACATTGGGGTCCTTCAGCTGCCCATCTCTAACCAACATCCATCATGGTGCTGCAACAACAGAATTTGGTCTGGTTCAAACATGGATCCACCCTCTGCTGTCTGCAGCTGTCCATCAGCAGCCACCTCTGTGCTGCTGCTGATTCCAGAGGTCAGACTCAGTATGGCAATAGCAGAGTGAGATGCCAAACACAGATCATTTCAGTCTGTAATTAAATGACTAAAAAGTACAACACAATTGAAGGCTGGTTCTCTGCTGTTCTCATGGGTTTATGAACACTCGGAGCCCAGTGTAGTGATACCTGAGGATGTCTTGCTTTTGAAAGATGCTGCAGCAAAGCCCATGCTGTTTTGTGCAGCATGGACTTTTCTGCAGCAGAAATGGATAACATTTTTCTAACTCTTGGAATCTTTTTTTTTTTTTCCTTATACTTTGTTTTTCTTCAGTTTTTGGGAAGGTATTGCTGAGA
Source organism: Penelope pileata (assembly GCA_013396635.1). NCBI lineage: Eukaryota > Metazoa > Chordata > Aves > Galliformes > Cracidae > Penelope > Penelope pileata. Next base: position 787,133 of record WBMW01003834.1, on the reverse strand, counting down.
GAGGGTAGAAATTGTGCTGCACGTTTTCTTCCAAAAATATTGCTTCTACTTTCAGAAGCAATGTCTTTCCTAATCTATTCTGGTAAATATGGATCCAGCTTACAAGGACAAAAAAGGAAAGCAGTTATAAAGCTATCCAAGTAACTTTTCTTTTTTGTCTTCTTATGTAAATTTTCCCTAGAGCAGAGTTTTGTGTCTAACCTAAATTTTCTGGTTTTCCACCACCCTCTGGCTGACTTCTCTGGGTGCCTCTTCACAGTTTCCCAAAGTCATTCAGTGGTGAACTGACAGTACTCAAGCCAAGGAATGTTTGCAACTCAGAACTACTTTATTTTTGTTGTTCTTTTTTCTCTTTCTTTAACTTATTTGTGGTTCCCATGGATTTTGAAGCAACTGATAATACCCTGATGAGCCGTAGGAAGTACTGCATGCTAGCTTGCATTTAAAAATCGTAACAACTAAACATGATTCCTGAAAGTGTTTATACAGACATGAAAATATTGCTCAGAATGCTTTATTTCTTTGGTCAGCAGTGCTACACTGTCTGTGTCTTCAGTGGACTAATCCTGGTTACTGATATGAAAGTCTGATGCCTTCAGATGAGGGCAGCTCTGCCAAGTGAGTTACTGTGGCCTGGAGCCCCTCGTGTGTTGCAGCTCTTGTGCTGCTGCTTCCTCCTTCAGCTCCTGGGTGATTGCCACTGCCCCAATAATGAGATGGAGAAAAGTTGCACCAACCACAGAGCCACACTCTGCAACGTGCTCATGAGAGCTTTTGGCATGTATTTTGTGAGAGTTAGCATCTATGCTGTTCTTTTGCCTCCCTCCTTTCCCCAAGACATACCCATGGTAATTTGCACAGCCATCATTTCATAGTTTTGCTTAGGAATAAGACTACAAACATAAGTTTTCTTTCGCAGCGTGATCCTGCAGGGAAACAAAAGGCAGTCTCATTTGATATCTGCAGTTCTCTGGCCCCTTCACTGCCTGGCACTGTCAGGTCTTTCCAGCAGATGCCTTGGACCAGTTGGGTTTGAGCAGCAGCAGCAGTGCCAATTGCTTTTCTCTGCCCCATAGCTTGGGTTGCAGGTGACCGCAGAAAGGGAACAGCCATGTTTGGACATGGGATCCCACTCAGAGAGCAGGAAGGTATGGAGGCTGGCGACCCCTTTGCCTTGCACTCTGTGATGGAGAGAAATGCTGGAAATGCAGCAGCATGTCCTCAGGCACTGCCGGGCTTGGCTCTGCTGTGTGAGCTCAGAGCCCATCTTGCTGCCCTGTCCTTCTGGATTATCCCTGTACTCAAAGTGTCATGAACCGGCAGTACTTCCATGATTGCTGACTAACAGTCTGCTTTTTCCTGGTTCATGCGATTGTTCTTTTTTCATGGTGTATTTACTTCCACAATTATGTCTCCTTGTGTACAAAGGGAAGGCTATAGTAGAGAAACTGCTCCTGCCAAATGTGGCTCAGTTTTGTTGGTATAGCTGCATCTATACCAACCATTTGGCTGACCTAGGTCTGTCAGCTAGTGGGTATGCACTTTCTCGTGCTTCCCAGGCACAGTTGTGCCATGTAGGTTTCCCCTGTGACCTGGGGATGAGGAGCAAGAGGACACGAGGCTGCGATGGGAACATGGTGTGGAGCTGGCAGCTGTGCAGTGCCGGGTGCTGTGGGAGCTGATGCAGCGTCGGTAACTGCACAGTCAGTAGGATATTAGTCACTGTCTGAGGTTGTCCGATCCTTGTCCTAACATCCTATTGACAGTGGAAAATCTTGTGCTGATTAGCCAGCTAGCCCACTGCCTGTTCTCTGATAAGTTGCTATACCTCAGCTGTTCAGTGTGTGAACTTGAAATGTTAAGGGTCCTCACAGGAAGAGGAAGGCAGGACTTTTCAAGAGCTTATAGTTTGTCCATTTAACTGTTTTGACTGACAGTTTTTTCGTGACATCATTTAACTTGTATAAGAGGTGCCTTTTGTTAAGAGGTGTGCTTACTTGTTGGCTGATGTTAAGTTCCTTGTAGTATACATTTTTCCTTTGCTCTTAGGATCCCAACCTAGGAGAAACATGAACATAAACTTTATACTGTTGTTTATATTGCGTTTCCAATCTACTACAGCAGAGCTGCAAAACGTTCATTCCTGTAACTAGTCTAAGCAAGAGTGAGGTTTGGGGATCTTGTTTATGTGTAACATTAACCCCCTAATGAATGTGGCTTCGTCATTTAAAGTTAGCTTTGAAGATGTATACTATATGGAAGCTTGGGACCTTTTAACAGAGCTGTTAGCACCCCCGCCAGAAATAATGAGTTTTAAACACTCCACTGTAAGCTGCTTTCTTAAAACAAAACAAACCCCACAAAACAAAATGGAAAACAAAGACACACATGCGCACACACAGACACACAAAAACCAAAAAACCAAAACCTTCAGGTTGAATACTTTTTTAATACTTTTTTTTGTGCCTAACTATCTAGAAAGCTCATGAAGCAGTGTGTGACCCTTAAGTGTGCATTAATATTGGCCAATTAAATTCTGAGCTATCTGAAATTTGTATTCATCCTAACATTATGGTTTTCTGTGATTCTTAATACTCCTGTACTCTTCATTGTGCCTTACGGAGGCTTGTGCACATGAAAGTAGGAGTGTATCTGGGGAGGGTATGTGGGAGATGGTAAGAAAGCAGAACAAGATCCTGAGTGTTAGGTTTTTGCCTGATTTTGATCCATGAACAATTCCTGGAAAAATGATCTACCCTGTAGTTGGTACTTTTGCTTCAAGAAATACCTGTCCATCCTGCTTATTAACTCTGTTTAGGAAGGCGTCATTTTCAGGCAAAGAAATGAAGTCGATGAGAGACTGCACAGAGTGACCCGCGTGTGCGTTCCTGGTTTGTTTGCCTTTTAAGTTTTCTTGAATCTAGTACAACACACCCATAGTTTAATGCAAAATGACTCATCCTAAGAAATCAACAGTTATTGCTCAAGATAAATATCATCGCTGTGAACTTGTTCGCATTTTTCCAGTCCACATGCCTGAAAGCTGTAGAGTATGTGGCAAGCCCAGATGGCTGTCAGGCTTGGGCTTAGCTGATTTCTGCTCTAATGATGTGTAAAGCGCCCAGGTATGTCTTGGGTGCTCTCTGCCTGTGTACAAACATGTATGCATAGGGATGCTCTTGCTAGATAAATGCACTGGAGGTTTAATGCAGCCAGGCTTCAGATTTAAAAATAAATAAATAAAAAGTCCTTCCCAAGGTGATGTGAGAAGCCAGTTTCTGCTTTCCTGCATCAAGGTGTGGCCTGCAAGTCTATGTCAGATGCGCAAGCTCTGGCTATTTGGGTGGATCCAAATAACAGATGCCTCCAGCAAAAAGCAGCCCACAAGCCCTGTGCGGTGGGGTCTCACTTTGGGTCTTTGTCGCTTGAGCTGTCTGCCAAAACCAAAGTGGGCCTGAACTATGCGTTGCAAGAGCAGCTGTATGGCAAAGCAAATGTGGCATGGCTTCAGCCCACCACCAGCTGTGGCAGGTGCAGATGTCTGAGCCCCATCCCTGGGATTACTCCTTTGGCCCCTTGGGCAGCATCCTGGGCTTTGTCTATGCCAACACTGCATGTTTGCATGACTGCAGACTTGCAAGCTGTTGGCTCAAGGGACTGATCTCACTTTCCTGTCAGTGTCTTAGTGCGTTCCTGCTGTAAAACTGGAAACCTCACCCCAGAAACTTCAAGAAATAAATGGGACTGTTTTTAAATCTTAAAGTTTAAATTGTATGGTATGAGACTTAATCTGTGCAACAGATAAAATCCTATAGATAGATCATTTTATTTCATGCTTCCTGGGTACATATCTAAAATAGTAACTGCAAAGCGTTAGTGTGCTAGTCTGTATGCTCCCAGCTATATTTTATTATGGGATTATTCCAGATGTAGCAGGTTAAATCAGCACAGCAGCACTTGTTTGGAAGGCTGTTTGAAATGTCTCAAATGACTTCGGCAAAGCAAGCTGATAGTGTGTACGGTAACCTTGTAAGTTCATAGGCACAGAGTGTCTCGGTAGGAACTGTTTTGAATTCCATACTTGGCCTGAGAAGTTATTTTGCAGGAGTTCCCTGGAAGTCAGCTTTTTCTAAAAACACAGAATAAGAATCTAGCTGTTTGTAAAGAGAGACTGTTGGTGGGGCTTTGTTCAGAAGCAATTTTTGTTCACTGATGTTTCTGTGAGGGTTGTGCATCTTAAGAAATGTTTTCTATTTGTCTCCAATAGAAAATAAGTATTTCAGGCGGATGTACTTCTGTATTTTTTAACAAGTTTTATAAGCAAAGCATGGGAGAGCTTCAGTTGTTACCAGGATCTCATTATGTCAGTTCTAGGAAAACACGCAAAGAAACCAAACCACCAGAAAGCAATGTTTCCTCCAGATAGAAATATTTATATTTAATATGGCCACCGTGAAAACCAAGTGCCTAATGTGAGTAGAAACTATGTTGAAAAGCCTAGAAGGTCCTGTAATGCATCCATTTTGCATGCAAATGTCACTTACTGTAATGATGCTGTGATTTTAGACGTTTATAGCAGGAAGAGACAGCAGAAATACTGTAGTTTGTACTGACGATGATGGAGTGCCAAAGTAAACTATTTCTACAGATGCTGCAGAATCCAGTCTTTAATTCCTGTTGATGTTTTTACCCTTAAGCAAACAATAAATGTATTGTATCCTGCATGCTGAACTAGAGCCTTAATAAAAGAACTTACTCTAGGCAAATCAGGGCTGCATTGAAAATGGAATCAGGATTAGTGGTATTGAAATGCCAGGAATTTAATTCTTTTCCAGTCTCCCTGAGGAACTTGTTCTCAAGCATTACAAACAACACTATGATACTAGGGAAGAACTTAAAAGTGCTGCAAGTTTGAATTAAAATTATTGGTTTTCTCTCTCCAATGGGACAACTAAGCACCAAAACAGTTTTTAACTTTTGAGCGTATTGCCTCAAAATGCTGCTGACAAGTGCTTTGTGGTTTCTGCTGTCAAAAATTAGTCATTTTCTTTTAATGACTCATGTATGTCAGCTTCGTTGTTTGCTGTATTATGCTGAAGGGCTTCCTGTGCAGATGTGAATGAGCTCTGTACATTGATTTAACACAGTGATAATTAGTGAAATTATCCTGATAATGGAAGCATTTTGTTTACTACTCTCAAAATCATCTGCAGTAACAGAGTTTGTTTCACAAAAATGAAACATCAACCAAGACCACTGGCGTTTTTTTTCATATATATGCAATCCTATATATGCACCATTGCTTTAATTTCTACTTTTTCTGTCCTTTTTCCAATGCCTTCCTTTAAGTTGCAGTAGGATCTTCACTTTTTCCTTGGGTAGCTACGAGGGATGAACAGCAGTTCTCAGGTTTTCTCATCTGACATTCCTGTTTCCTCCCTGACTGGAGGCAGAGAGGGATAACTTATCATCAAAATGTAAGCCTGCTTCTTCCCAGTGTCTGCAGCTCGTGTCTGGGAGCCCTCCAGAGATTCCTGTAATACCACAGGAAGCCACATGGAAAGCCAAATTCTCACATGCGCTTAATACATCATACATGGGACCTATTGTTAGCTGTGAATCTGGCCCACAGCTGCCGGTACCCACGGGCGCTTCAGCTCTCACTTGAGAGAACTGGGTCCAGACTATTTCCTGCTCTCTAATTCTTTTCTGCGGTCCAATTTTTTACTGTGCTGAAGTACTTCAGTAAAATTTCAAATTAACTCCATTATATTTTTGGCGTGTGTTTCCAGAAGAACTTCAGTAGTCACTAGGAAAAGCATATTTTGTGGTTTCAGCATCAGTACTCATGCTGAGATTTTCAGATCACTATTTCATCCCCTGAATGATCTACGTGATGAAGGAGAAAAAAGGATAAATGATAGTACTCTAAGAACTCAAGTATTTTTCCCAAACATAGGTTTGTTTGTTTGTTGGTTTGTTTTCCCCTGCAGGTAAACTATTTCTACATAGTCTCTTAAGTTTTTGAGACAAATACAGAACAGGAAGCTTACCGTAGTTAATTTTTTCAGCTTTGACTTCTGGTCTCTAGTGCATTATTTCTAGTGAGTTATGTAAAATACTGCAGTGAAATATTGGTGGTACCTCAGAAGAAAGCATATACTTTTCCATGAGCTTCATCTCCTTATAACACCATTTTCCTCTCTGTCATCTGTCAACACAGTCTTCATGCCAAAAAATAAAAAAATAAATAAATAAATTGGTGTTTCCAGCAAGCCAGAAGCCTAGTAACCAGAATATTCCTTGTCATCTGGCTTTTCTGACCACATAATTGGCTTTTTTTGGAGAATGTGACCTGTGACACAACTTGGATAAATGTTTGCTGGTGAGCGAATGTCTGCTGAGATGCCACTCCACAGCTCAGCATGGATGAGATGGAAGTGTCTTGGAAGTTTGTGGGGGGAAAATTTTGTGCCAGTCAAGAACAGCCTCGGTTATGGCTTTGCAGTGATGAAGGAGAAAAGTTTTAAGGCTGGCAAAGTTCTCTAGGCTGTTCTCTACCTCAGTTAAAAGGCAGTAGAAGCCTGGGCCTGCTGCCTGTGTTTGTGTGCACATGTGTGTGCAGCACAGGCCTCCGCTGGCTTGCATCAAGCTAGAAATGTTTCCTTGTCCTTCACTTTGCCCGCAGTGGCTCCTACCACCTCTCTTCTCTGTTCTCATCATTATCAGCTCTGGCACTTGCTGCTTCTCTGCATAGGTTGGTTCAGATATGGCTCTACTCTTTTTAGCATTCTCTTCCTGTCCACCCCCTTCCCTCACCAGATGGAAACAGCTGAGGCTGTAAGTCTTCTCTCTGAGCAGAAAAATTTAAGAGTTTGTGATTGGACTCTTATCATTTATGCTGGAGTTAAATTTTAAATATACTTGTGTTACATGAACAAGATAACAAGCTTGTGGTGAGCTAGTGAAAACAGTGGAGAGGAAGTATTGTTTTATAGCTCCTAGGTCAAAGTCTTGTAGCACTGAGGCAACAGCGACGCAAGTTTAAAGCCATGAAGAAAGCCTAATCTGGCTGCCACACTCTTGGCTGAACTGTCCACTGTGCAGTATTTCACTGACACTTCCCCATTCATCAAGAAGAAAAATGCTTTGGTGTTACATTAAAAATCTCTCTGTCAGTTGCATAAAATAAGTGTTTATCTTTTTCGTTTAAATTGGTCTCAAATACTGGGGGAGCTCTTTGTCTAGCAGGTTAAGCTGAATTGTAGCATCTAACACTGTGCTTTTGCTACCTTCAGTTGCCATGTGTTGCCTTCCTCTCGTAACAACGCTTGCATGAAAAGCTTAAGCCCAGACGTACATTTTAGCTGGATCAGCCTCTCCCCTGCCTTTCCCCTAGGAGCTTCTGGATCTATTGGCTGGCTTTGTGTTGATCCAAAAGCCACTGCATAGTTCTGTTTTCACAAAGCCAGGACTGGCGAGGGTTGTATCGGGCCCACCTTGCCCACCTGTGCTGGGGCAGCCAAGGTGGCCAGGTTCTATCCCTGCAGGCATGCAGTTGTTGGAGGATTTTGCTTATTAATCGTCGAGACCTTGATCCTGGAAAGGTGCTGGACATACTCTACTCCTCTTGAGTCAATGGGAGTTCACAGCACTCAGTTTAATTAAAAATTAGGCCTTCTGGAAGTTGAGGCATAGAAAATGTTTGTGCTTGTACTTTATGAAGCCCTTCAGAAAAGGGCATGGAGCATACTATAAATGAAGTATTCAGAGGGGAAAACAAAAATTTCCTGACTTATTCTTGGCACTATATATTTAATCAAGACATTTGGTCTAAGAAATTGTACGAACTCTCAACGTTGCCAATTTATTTTACCCACAAACCAACAGCAGACTGATGATGTGCACACAAAGGTTATTTATTTTGAGCATAGCTAGGGAATGAGAGTGTTCCAAATACTTCCTTATATCTCCCCATGGGACCTGTTTAATATGTTGCATAATATTTTTCTGTATTAGAAAATCCTAAGATAGACATGGTAGGTCTCTTCGTTACTTAAATATACTAGCTGTGTTTTCTCTTTTCTTTGAAGGGAATGTGAGCAGAGAATGAACAGTTTCTGAACAGTGTTAAATTGAAAAATGTGACTTCAAAGGCCCTTCGAGCAATTTATTATAAAACTGTCAGCCAACAGATGATATTCCAAGCAAAATAACTAATAATGTGGGAGGTTAGGCAAGCATCGTTTTAGTTTTTCATTGCTTGGACTGGTAGATAATTCCTTAACAGAAAGAAAAAGAATACATTACTTAGAACTCTGGACTTGAGTTCAGGTAGACCCTCTTCTGGGGACAAGTTTGTACATAACCTGTACTAATTATCTTGGAAAACGTGAAAACCACTTGACTATTTTATTTGGACCTTGTTTGACTCTAAGACACTCCCTATTAGAGATTGAGAGCAAGGTTAAAGAAGGATAAGGGAGTGCCACAACAAAAGTATTTTAGTTCTTGCAAACTTATATTTATTTAGAATAGCTTTGCTGTTACAGAGTGTAAGAGTATTTGTCTGGAGTATCAGGCACAGCTTGACAGTGATCATATTACTAGGAAAAGCCAATGGAGCTTAGTGGGCCAAACATCATTATTTTAAATCATTAGCACATGACCAGGTACGACTCCAAACACATATCTTCAACATTTAGCATGCGGAGATAAAATTCCTTTCCATTTGCTAGAACACCAAACCCTTTCTCATTTTGGCAAGAAATGAAAAAGGGGAGTTCTCTGCGGTTACTTGTATTCCGTTTCTTCAGTTCTGGTGTAACTTGTGATAATGTTTCTGCTTAGCTTGTTGTGCACATTTGTTTGTGGCAAGTGATTGGTTCAATTCTAAATTACTTTGGCTAAGCTGTGCTCTTGCTCCTAGCTTGTGCAACAGGAGAAAATAAAATAGTATTGATTTTTGGCTGAAGGTTTCTAAGGATTCTTACGACCGAAACACATTACTGGAGGGGTACTTGCTGTGACTTAAATTCTTGAATTCTTGTTAGGAAAAGCATCTGACTTTTTAAATTATTGTTATTATTTATTTCTTAATCTGTTATATAGCACTTATTACTGAATAAAAATCAAGGAAATTATCAGGCTTTAGCTGAAGTTGGTTAATTTTTGGAGCAATGGACTTGTGTGTAGGAATCTCATAAGCCTTCATGAAGTACATGTTGTGACAGCGCAAGTAGGTGTATTTGTAGCATATGCTAAATACCATTACTAACCATTTCATATTGGATATACAGTTTATGAGTTTAATTTTCCTAGGCAGAGCATGGTTTAACATGACCTATGTTTGTCTTTTCTAGGAATAACATGCTTGGAAGTACTTGCTAGTTTTGGTTACCTGCACCTTAGCACAAGAGCTCCAGCTTAATCCTTTTCAACACTTCTTTCAGAACATGGGGGAAAACGATGATGAAAAATACAGTCAAGCTGGCCAGATATTTGAAAACTTTATCCAAGCATCGACATGCAAAGGTACCATTCAAGCCTTTAATATTCTCACTCGTCAACTTGAGTTAGATCCTTTGGACAGTAGGAACTTCTACAGCAAACTGAAGTCAAGAGTGACCACATGGAAGGCCAAAGCTTTGTGGAACAAGCTTGATAAAAGAGCAAATCACAAAGAGTACAAACGTGGAAAATCTTGTATGAACACTAAGGTAAGTGGAAAAGGTCATTTTTGAATTCCATAACTTAGAACATTTTAAACTTGTTTATCAGCAGAAGCAAGGTTTCTATCATTCCATGCAGCATGTGTATTCATGTAATGCTCCCCTTCGTATACTTTTTGAAACTGTGGTTAGTATCATACAATTTTGACAAATTTTCAGATTTTTTGTTCTAGAAACAGCACATAATAGCAGTCCTAAAAGCATGCTATTTTGTAGTCTACCTCAACCACAGCAGAAAAGTTTTCTGTGCCTCTTTAGACATCAGTGTCAATCAGCCATAGGATGTAAACTCATAAGGCAGTTGTATTTACTAATTTCAGGTTCACCGGAACTACTTGCTTTATTAAATAGAATTTTGCAACATGCCAGTCATGACATACTCAGCAGGCTCCTCCATTTGCTGGTTGGTGCATTCTCTAAGATACCAGGGCTGGCCCAATGTGTTTCAACAGCATTTCCTAAAGTGCTGCTTGGAGGCTTGGGGGTCTTTCTTTTTCACTTAGCATTTGCTCTAGTTGCTAAACAAAAACAAAAGAAAATCATGCACTATTTAAGAAATTAAATATTTGTACACAAATGCTTTCTTTGCAAACAGAATGTGGGTAATTGCTTTGTGGTAGTTAGTGAAGGAGGTGGTCTGCTTAGTCGTAAAAAGGACAGGAAATGATCTTCTATTCAGTGCAGCATTCAAATACTGTAATTTGATAGAAATCCTGAAAGCTGGTATGTCTAGTTAAAACAGAAGAAAATAATTTAGTTCATGCCATCTTATTCCGTCCATTCTGTGACTGATGATTTTTAATAGTTTTATCTCAGAGTTCACTTATTTGGTGCCAAATGAAATCTAAAAATTGCAACAAGAAGGTCTGGTTTTAAGAAGCTGTTTGCCTGTATTGAAATAGGGCAGAAAGGAAGAGCAACCTGAGGAGTACCTAGACATAAAGTGTGGAGGACATTTTAGTCTGGACTGTTGCTGAAGTATTTTCTGGAATCAGTAGACAGGCAGTGTTGAAGGTCTCTCTTGTACATCATAGAAATGAGACTTCCCAAAAGCGTTAGGGAGAAGGACATCATGTTACCTTTGGTATATTTAGAGGCCTCTTCTTATTTTTTTAGTTTCTAATACCCTCCCAATTGTTAACTTTTTCTAAGGCAATAAATGTCCTTATGACATGAAATATGAAAATGAAATATACCATTACAGCTATTTGCACTGCTTTCCTGACTGCCTCTTTTTTTTCTTCTTCCCTTTTCCCATCATTTCCCTTTGTGACCTGTGCTTCCTCCCTCCCTTTTTGATCTTTTGAAAAGGCTTTGAACATGTCATTGAGAGTCTGTGTGACAAAAACAGACAGGAAAGAGAAGGAATGACGATGTGTCTGATGTGTAACAAATTATAGATGTTCCACATAAACCTCACCTGCAAACAGAACCCCAAGTCCAAATTTCCATGGTTAGTTTGAGGAAGTATTTACAACACAAAGCAGTTTTAAGACCCATATGAAATATGAAATGAAGCCCTGCTCAATCAGGTGTGACATTAGAAAGCCAGGACCTACTTCAGCAAAGTCCTTCAGCAAAGTGATTGATTTCTATATATAGTGAGAAGAGTCAGTTAGTACATAAAATACAGCCTGTATAAAGCTTTACAAGGTTCCCAAGCAAGAGGCTCATCAACACCTCTGGTAGTGTCGAAAGTAGGTTATATACTCTTTGGGAGTAAAGATTTATTTGTAGTGGCATGGTGTAAATATTTTCAGAAATCAATGGACATAAGCTGAACGTGCGATCAAATTGCAAATGAATATAGAATGCCTATGTATGAACAGGATGTGTATAGATATTCTGTGAAGTACTTAGATGTTCATTATGAGCCTGGACCATGCCTGGACCTGCACTTCAATGTGTCATCACTGATTTAATGAGAGAAACATGAATCTTCAGACTGCTGCAAATGAGAGCAGTAACCACAGTCTGTGGGCTCTGTGGGGATATCTCACAAACATTCCTCACACGTGAATCACAGTCTGCTGTGAAAGCCTATCTGTGAAACAGGAATGAGAGGAGACGTTGCAAGGAGACAGCAAACTCCCTGATCATTGCTGTGGTGTACAGCCCCACTTAAAGATAAGGAATTATCAGAAATGATGGTAGACCCAACCAAAATACCATTTCAGCAACATTAGGCTGTAATATATGCACCACAATTTTCCTTTGGTGCAGAATTTGATTTTATGTTTTTGTTTTTCTTGCGTGTTATGCCAGTTCCCATTTTCAGTAAAGGACCTGTCAAACAAGAGTTTAGCAGATGAAATCCAGCTGGGCCCAGTGCCCACTTCTGTGGAGTTGCCCAGGGATGGGCTGAAATGGATCAGTTGGAGTAAATATGTTAATTGTTGAAGCAGCATCACAAAACAAGCTCTTTGCAGTTGCAGCTCTGTAAATAGAGCCAAGCCGATAGTCATCATTTAAAAATAAAAAATGACTTGAACGTCGTGGCCATGAGTGCTGTAGCTGATTCAGCAGTTCAGAGTTCTCAGATAAGGTGCTGCTATTGGGCTTCTTAGAATCTTCCCAATCTTTGAAGGAGATAAAAATGTAATCAGAGTTTAAACTATTCCTCTCTGTGTGTGTGTGTGTCTGTCTGTTTTTGGAAGGGAGGAAAGTTGGTTGTTTTTAAATCACAAAACAAGAACCTGCTGCCTCACCCAGTAAGTGCTCAGTTTTTGCACAGGATTTAAGAGCTAAATGCTGTCCTTGTTGATTTTTTTTGTACTTGTAAACTCTTCAGCCACACTTAAGTTAGTTTCATTGGAGTAACAATATACAAATTTCCTACATGCAGAATGTTCCACTCCAACTAAATAACAATGACCCGTTGTCTTAGCTGTTCTTGAAGAACACTGCCAAATGCAGCTTTCAAAGTTTCTACAATGATATGATTTTAAGCTGGATGAATAAAAGCAGTTGAACCATTTTCAAGAAGTTCAAACCCACTGCTATTTCAGAGTGGAGTTATTTGTGGATTTTAATTTTTCATTTCTTTGTAGGAAAAATAAATAAAAACAAAGCACTACAGAAAAGCATGCAGAAAATTGTGGCAGAAACTTTTTTGACACTATAAGAGTCTCTCTATATGTATGCTAAATTTGTATTTAACATCTACTTCCTTTCATGACAAACTGACAAATTGGGAATTATACTATTCTGAACTGCTGTTTCTGGAGCTGGTAATTGCTGGCATTTGACAAAACTCTAGAAATCATGCTGTGCTTTTCCAGACATGTCTAGAAAAGGAGCACAAATTTAGTTTCATGGTAAAGTTTCTCCCTTGTTTTCGTCTTGTACTAGTCAATTCAGAGGAATCTGCTCGGAATCTGTGATGATCATTTCTTTGTGAAGTGACACATAGACAACTGGAGAAGATGAAAGGTTTAACAGAGTTTGCTCTGCTAGCAGTTTGAATCTCTCTAAATTTTTGAACATGCAAAGCATAATACAAGAAGAAACAAGAATTCATCCAGCTGTTTGCAGAGTGTATTCAATAGCCTTTTCGAGACAGACATGCGCTCTAAACATTTATTTTGAACTTCTCTGTATGGAATAGGTTCTACACTTCAAGATTTACTGGCACTTTACCTGTGTAAATGATATAGATAAGAACATGCACATATAAAGGAGCCTCCCTCTGATGTTTGAGATGTATGCATATGTATCAGAGGGCAGGACCTGGCTCATGCTGAAATTCTGGCTCTCCTATGACTGCAAATTTTTGCTTGAGGAGAGCAAGCTCACTACGTGTGAAAACATCCCAGGCTTGCTCTGAAGGGAGGTGTTGATTCTCTAAATCATGCAAATGTGTTGCTGTTTCTTCAGAATACATGCTTGCACTTGAGGAGAACTAAGGAGACTTCTTTACGGAGCTAATGTGTAGTTATTGGATGTCTTGGTATACTCCAGCATTTGTCTCTGGGTGAACCCAGGTTTCATTGGTGGTGCTGTATGTGGATGGGGTAGCAGCAAACTCCTGTGTGCAGCACTCAAATTGTGACCAGGTCTCTGATGCTGACCCATGCTGGGCATGCTTGCTGGGCAGAGGGCTCTACCGTCCTGAACTCCTGGTTTTAAGGAACATCAGCATAAAGCAAGTAAATAAAGCTGGGCTAGGAACTTCTAAATGCACGTAAATACATATGTGCATTTATTGGTATACGTGTGTATGCACGTATAGATATTACATAAATTTCCGCTAAGCAGATGGAACAATCTAGAACTCAGTCCCTGCTGGCTTCTCTAGTTTTCCTTGTTTCTGGATGTGGTCCTTCAAAGCTTGTTTTATAACAGAATAGCTTCCTTTCCAAAAACTCCTGTTGGAAAATTTACTGCAAGAGAATGAGTCAAAAATTATTTACAACTACATTTCCAGGGCTTGCATAAAACCACAGTGGCTCTTCTTGGTAGTGCCATGTGCTCTCAGTCCTACCCAGACCCGGTGGTGTTGGCAGCTGAGCCGTACAGAAAGGCTCTGTGGGCCCCTCTGTTGGAGCACTGTTTTAGTGAGGTGGCGTTAACAGAGGAGAACATGTGGCTTGAGGGCATATGGGAGCAGAGGGGAGTGGGGGGCCAGGGTCTGAGTCAGCCAAGGAGGAGCTCGGGGTCAGAAATGGGGATGGAGGCTGGAAGCTTTGTGGCTGACTCAGAGCTGGCTCTGAGCCTTGTCTCCCTGTACTAACCACACTGGTGCACCCACAAATGATAAAACAGGATGGTCTTCATCTGCCAAACCCCTTCTGTTCCTTTGCATATTGTTCTCATTTCCAAAGACTGTCAAATGAATGCTTTGGGAGTTAATAAAACCTACTTAATCTGGTGTTTTCCTTCCCACAGAGTTGAGAAAGCGAAAGGTACACTTGAACTCTGCTGGGTGCTGCCACGTTACATAGCCGTAGGCTAAGCAGCAGGATGAGGAGTGGATTCCAGGTCTCTCTCCTTGTTATTAGGTAGAAATTGGCTTCCTGTCAGCCCCTGGTTGTTTACAAACATCCTGCTATAGCCTTGCTCCTTGCAGCAAAAGAGGCAGGCTGGCTTGTAGATGTCTTCCTCTCTCCTTCTGTATCTTCCTACGAAGTGCTGAACAAATAGTTGTCTCTTGATTAATCAAATCATCTTGCATGTATAAACCTGCTGGTGATGTGGCTACATTTCTTCCTGAAGCAGTGGCATTTGTTGATCCTTCAGAGATAACACGTTTTCAGCCAGGTTTCTCCTGCGGAAGCCAATGAGTTTGTGTCAAAGCATTGAGGTTGATTGTGTCCTGGTGATGGATACTTTTTCTGATGAGCATAATTGCAGTGCAAGATGAAAGAAGGGAGTACCAGTTGTGCCCAGCTCTAAAATATCCTTATTAAAGTGGAAACTTTAAACCTGTTTGTTCTTTAAGGAACAGAAATCCAGATGGCACATCCCTTTTGTTGGACATAGTCTCTTCAGAATAATAATCCAAATGGGGAGATTTCCAAGCTTGATAATCAGGGTTCATAATGAACACACCAAACTTAGATCTATTAGATAGCATTGCTAACTCCCTTATTAGAATAAAAATGCATTTCTGTGAGGGTCATAAAATGTGAAACTTGAAGTCAAGTACCATATTTATAGGAAGCCTAGTGAATGAAAGTTTGTGAATTACCATGAAATAACATTCAGCTGCAACCTTCTCACCCCCTGCCTCACCCTTCAAGTCTTGTAACATTTATTATTTTGATTTTGCCTTACTAAGCCCTTACCAGGATATAAATACTTAATGGGCAGCAGAATCCAGGACTATTGAGCAGTTGGGGGTATTAGGTGCCATGCATTCTACTGACTTGAAGTGGCACTCAGGTGTTTGGTGTACTTGAAAGGTAAGCTGCTTGTTTTGGTATTTGTGCTTCTTTGCTTTTTCTTCTTTAGGAAAGGGCACCTGAAATGCTGTGCTGGACCTCCACTGTAACTATATTTTTAGAAATTGTAACAAGTAACTTTCACAGAGTTGTTTCAAAGTAGAAGATATGGGAGTAATGTGAATGAGGGTGAGGAAAGTTTGAGATACAGGGAAAATAACAAAATCACCTACGACGCTGCAGTGGAACTACAGTTGTTCAATGCTATTAATTTCTGCAAGGATTTTTAAAGAGCGGGTGAGGAGAAGCTCGGGTGATGACAGGACACACAGCAGACAGTGTTCTTTGAAAACAAAACATCTGACTCTTAGAGCAGTGCTTTAAGCTGTCAGATTGGGCCAAATTGCGTCAGCAAAGGCAAGTGTTTGGCATGTGATTTGGTCATGGAATCACTTTATTTTTATTATCCTACAGACACTTCCACAAACACAGGATTTTTCGGCTTTATCAGACAGGAAAAATAGTGAACCCTGGCCAAAGTAACATAATCAGGCAGCCCAAATAAGATTTTTTCAGGCATTTGGGAATTTTAAGGTTTTTGGCTTGCAGGGTAACAGTAGCTTTACGTCTGTACTTTAACAGCACTGTGCTATTTCTCTGTCTCTTACTTAATGGCTTTGCAAGGAATCAAGAGAAGGGAACTGTTCCACCCTGATGTGATTTCCTAGATATTTTGTAAAGACTCCCGCTGGGAGTGGCACCCAGTTACTTTCACACACAGCATGAGTATTGTCACCACAAGCGACTTCATTAAGTGTGAATGAAACAAAAGGTTATGGCGGGGCGTGTTCCGCGGCTGTGGCCCTGCAGTGCTTCTGGACCTGACGGTGTGAAGCGGCTGGGCCGTGTGTCTGTCAGCCAGGCTGGGGCCTGTGTGCAGGGCAAGGGGTGCTCCCACCGCACTGTGCGGGTCAGGCCTTCCTCCTGGCTCCAGAGAGGCCCCGCGGTGCCAGATGTGGCTGTTAGGGGTTTGTTGTTAGCGACCGGTCCAGCTTCCCTCTGGAAATGTTTGTGTACTGATAAGTGAGGAAATGCATAGCTTTTGCTACCAAGAAGTGATTAAACACTTGGCTGCTAAAAACCAGATTTCAGACAATAAAGCAATTTCCTGTCTCCTACAGTTCAGGTCCTTTTTGAGGTTCCCATGTCTGTGTTGGGAACCAGAGTTCTACACCGGTGCTAGCAATAGCTTGCTGCCAGACAGGGGAAACACATGCAAGGGCCGCTTAATGAGTCCTGTTGTAAGCCAGTACTAGTCTTACTTAATACGAACGGAGGTGCTGGATTGAAGGGGTGCAGATGTAGCCAAGCTGGAATGAGCAGTAGTTGTTTTGAAAGGCAGGATTAGAATTTTAAGATTTCAAGAAGTTGAAGAAATGATCTGAGATCAAGTGGATACAATTTCTAAAAGCTACTCTAGGATTATGACCCTACTAGAGGAGGAATGGAACGTCCTGTGCAAGTTGGGAATACACTGCAGAGAAAGATGTGCAGTTTATGGTAATGTACTAGGGCTGAGCCCATCAGGCCGTACTGATGCCAGGAGAGCTGATCTTGGGAGCCAGCAGTGTGCCGGAACTGGGTCAGCCTCCTTCCCATGTACTTGGTGCAGGCCAAACCCTTACTGAAATACTTGATCCAATTTGGAGCACGTGGTGTGGGCAAGAGGCAGGTAAAGCAGAGCAGGCCCAGAGCTGCAGGACTGGTCAGAGCTGAGAGCCTGCAGGAGAGGCTGCACTTTGTTCACCTCTCTGTGTTAGGGAAGGCCTGAGTGGAGTGCTGCATAGTTACATGGGGCACAACCCGGGCGTTACTGGCCTCACCTTCCCCTCAAATAGTGCTTCTATCACTTCTAGATCAAATTTTGATCAGTTTTTCAAAGCTTGTGTTTTGCCTTGAACACCTTGCAGCTCCTATTTCAGTCCTGAAGAACAGCTTGTGTTTCCCAAGGCTGCCCCTGTTTCTGCCTGAGAAGCCAGCCAAGAGATACTGCCTTGCTGGTCTTGCATCACTCTCTGGATTTGTTCATTTGACCAAGGTCCTTATTTAGAAAGAAACATGGTTGTGCCACACTCGGTACTAGTATCACGTTGCTAACTTCCTCTGCCCCTTTGGATGAGTTACAAGAGCAGCTTTAAAAGGAGCTGTGAAAGAGCCAATCTCCCACTGTGGAAGTGCCCACTACCCTTCCTGTGCTCCCTGCCGCCCTTGCTGGATTGTGATGCAGATAAAACATCTGCTCCAGGGGAAATTGCAACTGAGATTAGAAAACACAGCAAGGGGTGGCGGTGAGCTTCCTGCCAAGGCCTCCACACCCAGATCATCCACAGCGAGTTACGCTGATCAGTGAGCACTCGGTGGAAGACTAAGGCATTTCTCTCAGATCTTTTTTTCTTGTGTTCACTTGTTTTCAGCAGGGTAGGAAGTAGCTGCGGACAGCGGGAAACCCTGCCTGGCAGGGGTAGGCTGTTGTGCCCAGTGGGGCCATGGGGCTGGCGTGGGCAGGCTGCAGCCCAGCAGCGCTGAGGGTGGTGGAACAAGCACGGCCGGTGCTGCTCAGGTCAGGCAGATGCTTCTGTCTGAGCTTCACTCTGGCTCCAACTGAAAACAGTTATTAGTGTGTGGCTGTGTAGGTAAACACCTGTCTGCTCTGTATGTTGAGCCCCTTCTATTTGCACTGATTGCTTGTGCAAAACAGACTTTTACACCTCATGAAGTACAATTTGCTGCCAAATGTGCCTTCAACTCTGCCTCTCTCTTCAAAGCATGTACCTGTTCATATTTTTTCACTTTTTAAAATATTTTATATTTCAAGACTCCTTCCATACAGGAGTAAATGCTGTTATGGGCCTTCATCTTCAGTCAAAAATGTTTAGGAAATAAGAACTAGGGGTGCCCAAACCCTTTGATATGCTGCCACCAGGTTTGTTGGATCTGTGAGAGCACTGCTAGTGGGGAAAGCTAACAAACTCTCCTGTAAGCTGTTAGGGTGAGGATACATTTTCTAATTGTGGCAGCTGTTCTAGTCCATCTTTCTTGCTGACACTCCCAGGTGCTAAGTGGTGCTGACTGAGCAATTCCTAGTGTTTTCAATTTGTAAATAAAATTGTAAGAAATAAGAGCATTGTCTGGCTATGGTAAACTGGAACATGCAAGTGACTGGTTAAAGCAGTATTTGGCTTTATTAGTTGTGTGGCTGTGGGCTCTAGCACTAGAAAATGAAGGTCTTTTGAAGGCTGCATTGTCATCTGGAATAAAATAGACCTCAGGAGCCCTTGGGTACTGCTGGCTGCTTGTGCAGCTTTATGTTTTATGCTCAGTTAGAGCTGCCATGTGCTGCCGTACAGTCATTCTGTCTATGGAAGTTAGAAATGATTGGATTAAGTGATTCAGCCCTTTAAAAATAAGTTAATAACTACAGGTCTTGATTCTGAGTTAGACCTGATGACTTGTTTTTGATTTCACTTACCCAGAACTGGCTTGTAATAGCAAAGTCTTAGATTTTGGTTAATATCTTACCTAATATAAAAAATGTATTTTGAACATATTTTAAAATATACTGTAAAATAGCTTTGAAGTAACCTGACTGCCACTTGCTTTAAAAGACCAGTTTTGAAGCAGAATCTTGGCTGATGTTGTAGATTGTTGTAATTGTTTTTCAGCTAAAAATTTTTTGGTTCAATGTAATATTTCATCTCAGTAGACATACCAGGCTGTAGCGTGTTGGTTTCTGTGTGTGTTTTTTATTTTTTTGTCATTTTGTTTTCTTCTTAAATAGTATATTGCCAACTTCTTCCTGTAGCAAAGCTACATGGTCGTTGATCAGCTTGTCTGCATGCTTTGGATGCCATCAGGCATGAGAAATCCCTTCCTCTGGGTCTGCAGACAAGTCCTCTGCTGGCTGGTCAGTATGGTTTGTTAAGCCCCTGACCCTGAAACCATGTGGCAGATTCATGTTGTTCTTGCTGTCACAATCTCACTAATGTCACTACTGAGAAGGGTCGCAGGACTCGAGGCTTGGTCTCTGCCTATTCTCTGCTTTGCTCAGGGGTGGAGCAGTGGGTGCTCCCATTTCTTATCTGTGTTCTCCAGTTCTCTGTTTCTGGATTTTCACTGTAGTTTTCCTGGAGTTTTTAAAGAGAGCCCCAAAGTATTATCTCAGTGTTACAGACATAAACCTACAAAAATGGCAAGGTACCTAAATGCTGTGAGCAGTATTCATGTCTAAGATAGTTAGGCAGTGTTCTTTCTGCAAGATTTATCTTGTTTTCATTTTGATTGTTTAAGCAATTGGCCAAAGAAAAGAAAGGAAAGCTACCTCTTTGTTTTTTTTCCCGTTTTGATTACAGTGAAAGACAGGTAAGAAAACAGAAAATACACTTTCAATTCCAAAGGATGTTAGAGGTTTATTTTGTGCTTTATTTGAGGAGATTTTTGGATTAAAATACTTGCCTGACTTCTGGTATGTAATCTTTTTTTTTTTTTTTTAAAAAAAAAACAGCATTAAGTTTCTTGTCAGATGATACGCAGGTTTTCTTCAAATAATTGTAAGTGTCCTGGAGAGAAAGTGGAAGTCTCTAGAGATACATCTTGGTATCATTTCTACCAATTGCAATTTTTTTAAATTTATTTTTGGAAGTTGATATAAAAGCTCTGAGATAAAGTGAAGATATTTAAGCATGACCAAGGCCTCATGAGAGAGCTCTTCAGAACTCCTGAAAACTAAGTCTTGTCGGCTTTGATGTATCAGTGAAGGAACTCTTGCAATTCCAGTAAACCGAATGCATATAGACACTCATTAATGTGTCGCATAGCAGACTGTAAGTTTTGGATGTCTTTCATACCATTGTTATAATTTCAAACTATGAAAAGATTTTTATGCACAAATCTAATATTAGTAAGTATATCCTAGAGACAGAGAGAGTGACTGGACAAGCATGTCTGAATTCATCCAGGAAAAATGAAGGCACGTGTTTTTTTCCATGCAGAAGCTTATCTTCCAAAAATCCTGGTAAAGATGAGCCAAATGAATGCAATAAACGTACTAATGTTTCACTTGTGGCATTTTGTCCATATAAAAAAGGAGGGCAATAAAGATAGATCCTCTGATGCCTGGATTGCACCGTGTCCAGCTGCGAGCGCAGCAGCTGCAGGGCACAGCACTGGGGGAAGGAGCTCTGTCTGCAATCAGCCTGGATTAGGTAGCATCAAATCCACGCTGCAGTCTTTTTAAGGAAAAAAATAGCGTGTCCATTTTTACCATACATGTGGTTTTGGTAGGAGTAGACAAAGCTGCGTACTCGTGAAGCACTCAGCGGAGGGTACAGAGAATAACAAAATACTGGTGGGATCAAAAGTGTTTTTGTGCTGGGCCGGGGTTCTGTTGCTGCGGTTGGTGGCAATTAGAGGTGTGTGAGCCTCGCTGTTCCCAATTCCCTTTGAGCAGTGGTATTTCTGTGGTGTCCAAAAACGTCCTCTCAGCAAGATCCAGCTAGTCTCAATACTTTAAGGTAGATTTTGGAACTGTCTGTAGTGCATTTAAATACAGTGCTCACGTAACCTTTTGGAGAATTAGGACATGCTATTAAAATACGTTTAACTGCGTTATTAGTTTTGTCAAATGAAACCATCTTTAAAAACATATTTTCTTCTATTATACTACATTTTGTGAGTTCCTTATGATACCAGGAGAATTTAAATTCATTTTTGTAAGGTGAGTTTAACTAACTCCTATATGTTTTTTTTCCCTACCTCCTTTGATGAATGATTTTTTTTGTCTTTTAATAATTGCATGTCATATAAATCTGTAAATCACAGAAATGTTGGCTGTAATTTTTGTCATCTGTTGTCTTTCTCAAAAATGAAGAAAACAATTATTTTAGCTTGGCACTATCCTTTTTATATTTATATATAATATTGTCAAATGAACGGCCTCCAAGTCACTGTCATCTTTTATGTACAGTTGTCACTGTTATTGACAGGGTCACATTCTGTTGCTTTTTAGTAAGCCCAGCTATAGAAGCATGGCAGTGTTCAACAAGTCGGCCAATGGGCAACAAGCAGAAGCATCTCGGGCAGTGAAGGGCATGTGACTGCCAAGGGAACACTGTGCTCACATAGCTCTCACGTGTCTGGTACCCGAGCACCTTACAGCAGCACGTCCTTCATCCTTTGCTGGTGCCTGGTTCCAGGCTGGTATGGAGAAAGGGAGATGGCAAGCGGTTTATAAGGAGGCCTTCATCTAGAGAAGCAGTGAGCGACTGAGTAGGATTGCTGGGTTTAGGGGAGCAACTGTATATTGGAACGCCTTGGTAGACCAGGCTGCAGCAAGACCAGACTCACATTTTAGACTGACAAAGCACATTGTGCCTATGCATGTTCTACCTGTTTGAGCTTAACCTTCTGTATGTTTGTTTCTAATAAAGCTTTAGCTCTTAATTTTCATGTTGTCTGAAGTGGTGTATAAAATTTTCAGTGACTTGAATTATAATGTTTCAAACTTTAAAAAACTATATTGGCTATTCAGTAGATTCCGGGTATGTTTGACTGCGTGTCAGTGTCCAGTGGCTGTCAATGAATTTATGTGATTAAAATATGAGGCTGCAAATGTGAGATGAACTGTAAGTCAGGAATGTCCGACTGAGCGGGTCTGCTTCTGCCAGAAGCATTTTCCTATGTAGTGAAAGGGGTGAAGTGAAAAGTGCTGTGGTGGAGAGTGCTTCCCGCTGCACTTCTGGTAGCCGTCTGCCTTAGATGCTTATGCAGCTGTTTTTCTTTGGAGCCTTTCCAGGGAAACAGTCATTGCTGATCCAGAAAATGTGTTGTTTCATTAAATTTCATGGCTATCTCATGTTGCATCACATTTAGCTCTATCGCAAATAAACACTTCCTCAAATCCATGTTGGATGTAATCTTGTGGAGTCAGTGAAATTAATCCTTGCTGCATCCTTGTCCTCTCCAATGTGGCATGAAGGCCGAGGCTGTGTGATGTCCTGGGTGCGCTGTCTACAGTGCTGCTGAGTGCACCTGAGGCCCTGCACAAACAACGGAGCAGGTTTGCCATGGGAAGGCAGTGCAGCCTGTCTGTGTGCTCCCTGCAGGCCCCTGGGCTGTGGGCACACTTCCTGGCACTGCAGGAGGCCCATGGCTGCCAGGGGCACCTGCAGCACCAGCCAGCGGCTTCCAGGTGTGTGGTGAAGGGTCCCCCTTGGTGCCCGTTTCCAGCAGCAAGAGCCAGCCATGTGGGTCTCATTTGCCAAGTGGTGATTTGGGTGAACATTGTGCACAAGCTAAAGGAAGTTAAATGATTAAGGTGGGTGACTCTCACTAGTTTTTCACTGGTTTATGTGCATGTTTCCACTGAAGAGCAGAAATGGTGCTTCTGGCTGGTGTGTCTTGGAACAAAAGGTCTCTCTGTGTCGAACCAATTGCAGTTGAGCTCCTGTCCAAAGTTAATCTCCTCTTTTTCACTTCCGACCAGTTGAAAGGTAGAAATGAGAATGTCCTGAGATCCTGGCGTGATTATAACTTTCATCTTCATCTCAGGAAGGTATTTGGGAAGGGTGGGGCATCATCATGAAACACTTCTGTTCTCTGGAACTAATTTAATGATCGGGTACCTCAGGCAGGAAAGAGCTGAGGGTATTAGAGTTGGGCAGTCTGAATGTAATACGCTGAGCCGCAGTGGGTTCTCTCTGTTGTTACCTGTGCACAGAGATGCTCTTTGGGAGTGTTCCACACCCACATCCTGCTACCAGCTGGTGGATTCCTTGACTGTGAATAAGTGAACAGTGTGGCTGTGGTTTTTCTTTTCTTTTTTTTCTTTTCTTTTTTTGATAAGTCAGTGGGATTTTTGTGATAGGTCATTCTGAAGTGTTGGTGCTTTTTGTTGTTGTTTTGTGGGTTGTTCTTTTTCTTTTTGAACATAGTGCTGACATTCTCCCTCTCTCCCTCCATTCTCTCAAAATCTGTTATTTCTTTAAGCTCACTTGACTGTGTGAAAACCATTGAGACGTTCTGCAAATTCTCAGCTGTTAAGCTGCATATGGTTTTTCCAGAATGGAATATAGGTGCCTGGATTAACAGGCTGAGGATTTAATGGTGAGGGATGGGAGGGACTGCGAGAGGCCCCTACTCTTATCCTTTCCCTTTCCTCCTCCTTCATTTCCTAAATGATTAATTTGTACCTTATATGCAGGAGATTGTATTGAAAGCCTGTTCCTGACACATAAGTCATCCAGCTTTGGGAGTGATAACTTGTGCTGTCGTTTAGCTCATCACTATGTGACCTTACACAGTGTAGAAGCATTTGCTAGAGGTTTTCTAGGCACTGTTACTCTTAAACATGCTAATAGAGAGCAAGCAGCATCTGTAATTGTCAGATGGTCCTCCTTTGAGGAAAATCAAACTTGAGACTTAGCAAATACTGTGTATGCTTATATTATATGTGGAATCTTCTGATAGCTTTTGATTGAACCAGGAAAACAATCAGTGAAGTTACTGCTGTGAGTAGCGTTTGCTTGGTTTATGGTATGGGACAAGATTCAGAAACAGATTGTTACACTGCAGAGAAAAGTACAGTGCTCTGTAACAGTACCACTGAAACGCATTATTCACTCAGGGATTAAGCTGTTGGGTTTCATAAAATATGTGCATGCTTGTTAGTGTTTTGTTTAGAAATACAAAAATTTCAATGGTTTACTTAAAAGTTATAATTTTAAACAGAAAAAATCTGAAGTTTGTCATTCAGCAACTGTTATTGGCCATTACATTTGCATTAGAGCTCTTCAGTGGGAATTCTGTAACCAGAATTCTGAAAATGCTCTAGCAGAAGTACAGCTCAAACCAGTATGCCCATTCACTTAAGATAATTAATACCATAAATTTCTGCTGAGTTCCTGAGCAGGGCACCAGCTTTGCCAGGCTTTTCTCCCCAGGGCCAGGCACTGGTGGGCACAGCGCTGGGCTGTGGGGAGTGGTGAGGCCGGAGTCCTCATGTGACTCCCTTTCTCAGGGTGTTCTTTTCCTCTCCTAGAGTTGAGATTCAACGTTTCAAGAATTTATCGGATATTTGAGTAAAATATGTGCAAAGGGATAATTTTTTTCCATGAAAGATAGAGGAGGAAACTGGGCTGTTTAAAATCAGTGCTTTAATCTGCCATGTAATGGTAGCTATTTTGTTTCCTCCCTTCCCATTTATCATTTCTGTACTTCAGCCTGGTCTTGTCTTGTTGGCCCAGTTCTTGGGGAATGTATTAAATTTAATGAAGCTGCTTATTTGACAAGAAGTATTTCCATACATTTGCAAGCAGACCAACCCTTTGTACTGTGAAGTTTTGCTGATAAATAGGTCTTCTGCCAGTATTATTACCGTGTACTAACTTAAAATGGCGTATTCTCAGTCGTAAAGCAGTATATAGCATCCATTGTGGTTCTGGTTCTTCAAGCAGATCACAGAAGTCTCGTTGTGATCTTAATCTGAGAAAAGATGCCCTGTAGTCCCTACAAGTCTTTCCCCTTTTATTTCTAGTTGGATCAAGAAATATGTGAAAACTCCTCATCAGTTCTCTTCAGCCACTTCTACTTAGATTAATTTGCAGGAGGCAGTTGGAAAAGTCAAGTTATCCTTATACCTTTTTAGGAGATGATCTGGCACCAGTGAAAGATAACTGACCTGCAAATGGTGCTGGAGATGTCAAGGAAGTTTTGGCAGTTGTCCAACCATGTTCGTAAGATTTTAGGATTGTTTGTTTCGGACTTGCTTGTGTGATGTCAGTTGTCATGGAGAAGATTGCTCTCTGTTAAATTGCAATAAATTTATTTCAAAAGCAGCTCCTGGTGAGCCAGAGAACTGGGAGAACAGCAGCTGAAAATATAAAGCAACTCAAGGTTCCTTCTAGGCTGAGTATAAGTACGTTTCTCTGTTCTATGACTTCAATTGCAAGTAGAGAGCTAGGGAGGAAGGGCAGGGACCAGTGGTGTGGTCCCTTCCCTTACATGATAAAGGTAGGAGCACAAGCACAGTAGGCATTACCTTTGCAAGAGTTTTCTGCTGGTTTTGACCCCAGGAGTTTTAAGAAAGATGGCAAAGTGCCAAATGTAAGCTCTACATCCGCAGGAAGCATCCTTAATAAATCAAAGAAAAAGTAGTTCTGAGACAAAGATAAAGATGTTTATGGAAGGTAACCATGGATGGATGGCAAATATACAACCTTTTTTCATAGAGTCTCCAGGCAATTAGTGAGATAATTTGTCAGTCAGGATAGGAGAAGGAGAGAGGCTAGAATCCTCCTTAAGCTTTAGCATACCATGGCGTAGAGCACCAGGACCAACTAGCAATGCTTTCTGTGGGTTTTATTACTTGGCAAGATCCACTATGACTAAATCTCAAAAGACTTTTTTTTTTCTTAAGTTGCATTTATTTATATATAATACAGTTTGTTAGAAAAACAAAACAAAACCCCACCCCTGCCAAAAAAAGAAAAAAAACTGATATCAAACCATGTATGGTCTTGATTTGTAAAATGTTTCTATCTGCTTGCTAAACAATGCTGGAAGTCTGTGTAGCTGTGAAGGCTGTCACTTGCTTGTCAGAACTTGGAGTTCCTGTGTTAATCATGGCAAGTATGTGCAGAAAAGAAGTGACCCAGACTCTGTCAGTGATCCTCTTCTGCAGCCAGAAGCATGGACACCCTATTTTCCTCCTTTATGTAATTGTGTCTGTTGATGTTTTCTTACTACTTAGCATGCAGTGAGGAGTATTCTTCTGATACTATGAATCAGGTATGTTCTTCTAGGAGGAAGAAAGCCAAGGGCATGTCTAATACAACAACCTCACTATAACTTGTATAATAACTAGTTAACAAAACATTTGCTAAAAGCACCTCACAGGAGCTTTTCTTTCAGTGGGAATGTGAGCTCTTTACATTATTAAATGAAAAACCATTTTTACACTTTTACGATTTGCTTGGACAAAAGTCATGGGCAAAAGTCAGCGCCAGATAATTTTTAAGAAGTTAAACTTGAAAACAAATGAACAAACCAAAATAAATAAATGACCCCATTTTACAAAAGAGAACTGTAATGGAAACCAGACTCGTATCCAATGGGACTCCAGATACAGTCTGTGCTTGCTTTGAAACTGTAATCACTGTCTGGCTATGTGTGCGGGGCGCATAGGAGCATGTCTGGGTTGTGAGATAATGGCCTTGGATTTGCAGTGCAGCATGGCTCGCCTTTGGATCCAGAGCTCACCCCTCAGCTCATGCCCACCTTGTTGTTCCCTGGCCCAAGCCCATTGCTTGAGCTGATGGTGTAGGTTTTGTGTAGTTGTGTGTTTTTAGGAGCAGTGGTGTTTTTCATGTTTGGATTTTAATTAGTTGTTTTCTGGAAATCCTTTGCTTGTTAACCTGTGAGAACTCACAGCTGTCAGCTAAAATTTAGGTGAGAATTCTCTTTTATAGTTACATTTGTTTTTCTGAGGGTGCTCAAACTCAGATGAAAGCCCCAAAAAAGTGACCTTCCTGAAGGTAAGGATGTTGACCACTGTGTGAAGTGGAATAAAGCATGCCAAGTTCCCCACCTCTCGTGAAAGGGGAAACGTCCACTGACTTCTTTTGATGTACCCTGTCTTCCAGCAGCATCAGAACTAGGCTCTTATATTCAGGATGCTCCCCCATTTGAAGGAGAGAGCAACTAATACAGTAGGGCTGCTGGCTGAACTAGCAGCTCTAGCAAATGTGCACCAATTCCTTCTGAATAAATAAAGCCTGCAGAAATACCACTTATTTCTGTTCCTTTTTGTGTAGATGTAGTACTGTTTTCTGCAAGCACTTCTGAAACGCTAAATGTGTGTTAGACATATTCAAGCAGATGCTAAGAGGTGTTTGGCTTTCTGCAGTTTTTTCTGTCACATTTTTTTTGTTGGATGTTCTCATGTCTGCATGAAGAACATTTTGTCCTCTTTTGTAAATTGTCTGAATGCCCCACAAAAACAAAATGTCAATGTTTATTGATTTAAATAATTGACTTGAAGACACTCTTGGTAGCATGAGTCTTGAATATCAAGTCATAACAATAGAATAAGTTAGAGATAATTTAGAAATCAGTACCAAACCCTGTGTCAAACTTCTTCTTTTCTCTGGTAGTGTTTAATTATTGGAGGAGGCCCATGTGGCTTGCGGACTGCCATAGAACTTGCCTTCCTGGGAGCCAAAGTCGTCGTCGTGGAGAAGCGGGACACTTTTTCAAGAAACAATGTGTTGCATCTCTGGCCATTTACAATCCATGACCTCCGGGGACTAGGAGCAAAGAAATTTTATGGAAAATTCTGTGCAGGATCCATTGATCACATCAGTAAGTACCTAAGGGCATGGATCCTTTTCAGATAAGAGGAACATGGACATCAGATTAATGGAGAGTGGAGACTTTCTCCACTTGGCTGGAAGCTCATCTGCCTTAAATGTGTGTATGCACATTGAGAAGTGAGGGGAAAAAAAAGAAAAAAGGAAAAAGGAAAAAAGGTTTGATTTAGGCAAAATGACAGTTGGACAAATGGCAGTCTGATGGAGCAGTTTATTTGACTGGACTTGTTAAACAATAGGTTTTTATGACAGCTGTATGAAGAATCTTGATATTCATTCTAGTGTGCTGAAGGCAGATGCAGCTCCTAATTTAATGAGAAAATATTCAGAAGTGTGATATTTTACAGGGAAATATTTTTGTGCTGTAAAAATTTTCTGTCTTCAGATGGTCAACATATTGGGTATACAAATACCTTAAATATCATTAAGAAGGCAAGCTTTTAAAAATTTAAGAAAACAACAGAAATTTAGTTATATTACCTCTGAGACTGTAGAAAATGAAATGAAAGTGAACAATATCCTGTGTTGGTTGCAACATTTCAGTCCATCACAATACGGGAAATAACAATGCTATGTGCTTTTGTTAACAATGAGCTTCGACTGGATGGTATGTTGACAGCAGGTGTACTTGCTTATGCATTAAATATGTCTTCACTTGATATCTACAGGTATTCGACAACTTCAACTTATCCTCTTCAAAGTTGCACTTATGCTAGGAGTTGAAATCCATGTGAATCTAGAATTTGTGAAAGTCGTGGAACCCCCTGAAGATCAAGAAAATCAAAGTATTGTTTATCATAGTGTGATTCTGTACATAGTAACTTCTTTTTATGTCAGGCCTTATGAGAAATCCCTCGAGGTAGTAGTAATCTCCTTAAAGAAACTGGAATCTTTTACCCTTTCTATTTAGCAAGGTTTGCTATATGCAACTGTAGACATGATAAGTATCATGACAGTGCTCTGATAATTCTTAAAATATGATTCAGCTTGAAAAGTTGAGGTTTTGCACTTAGCCTTCTGGCATGTGTTCGAGGCTTTGTATGGAGTCTGGTGTGGCTTTCTGGTATCTTTTTGCAAAAATAATTTTTGATTGATAATATAAATGGGGAAAATGGATTAAGCTCTCTGGGCCTCATTTTGCTTGCACATTTTATACCACTCCCACTGGCTCACATTTTTATCAGCCATCTTATGCAAGATTTTTCTATGAAATAAAGAAAGAAATCTGTGTATTATTACTGAGGAAGTAGTAGCAATAGAATATTTTAAAATTTTACTTCATTACAATACTATGCTACTTCCCTGTAAATGTTCATGTAGCAGCAACAGAACAAATAATAGATAGTTGAAAGTAGTTAGAACGTATTATGTAGCTTTTAAATATGAGCAATACAAACGTTTTCAGACAATCAGTTTTGTGTTAGTGCAAAGGTGAAGATTAGCTTCATCACTATGCTTCTGTTAAATTTCCACTTAAAAGACAGAATTAAAAGCATTGACAAGAGGAGGCTATTTTTCTTCTTTTAAAACCCATCTCTTCGTGTTACTATGCATATGTTCTCTCTTAATAAGGTCATTTTGAGACTGTTTTTGTAAGAATGAAGTGTTTAAGTATGTACTTGTTATGTGGGTCTTAGAGGAAGTTTTGTGCATTAGATGATCCAAATAAAGGCTTCTCTTTTCTGCTGTCAGCTTATGAGCTTGACATGTTGCTTAATACAGTCTGAACATAGCTTTGGCTGCAGTTGGACTTGCCTGCATTGGTCTGAGGCAGAATGCAAGTCTGTTTGAATGAGAAACAGACCGTTTATTCTGATGCCTTTTCTTCAGACTCTGAAGACACTTCTCCACTGTCTTTCTGAAGAATGAATAAATATTATTCTTTGTGTTTTTAGAGATAGGGTGGAGGGCTGAATTTCTCCCTGTGGATCACCCTTTGTCGGAATATGAATTTGATGTTATTATTGGTGCAGATGGCCGCAGAAACACATTAGAAGGTAGGTGAATGTGTGCTTTTAACCACATTATTTTTTTTCCTTTTAGCATATATTGGAAGACCTGAAAGTCAGGGGAGAACAAAAAGCAACAGGCTACCTTTCAATCCAGTGATGTCTGAGAAAACTAGATTTTTTTTTATGTGCTATCTTCTACTTTTGTTGTCAAGTTGTAGCTCAAAATAAAGACACTTAAATGTCAAGACTGATTCTCAGCACTGTGTCTATCTGCTTTGCCTCCAAGATATAACATGATTTCACTGGGCTTGCTTCAGTACTAGGTAATTATGCGATGATTTAACTTGAAGGGGACTGACAAAATGCCTGTCAGGAATTTATCGCCTATGCTGTTGTGCCATAGGTCTGCACTGTATGCTTGATCTACTGAACAGAAGGTAACTGACAGGTGTTTGAGGCATCAGAGGTGTCAGTCTTGTGTAAATATGATTTAACTTCGGAAGCAGTTACTTTGAAAACAATTTGCAGAGATAGTAAATTGTTGTAAGGGGGTGAAAAAAAAAAGTGCTTCATGGACTTGAGTCATTGCTGAGAATGTGAACTGCTTGAGCTGTCTTTGTTAGTGAGACACTAGTTAAGCTGCTCCTGTATCACATGGACAAGCTTGTTACCTAATTATATGCCTTCCTTGTAGCTTTAATTATACCCATGTTAATTTCAGTTCACTAAATACTCCATTTCCCTTTTTTATTAGCTTCCTAGTTTATCTGTTTTTTTTCTTATGTCTGCCAAACACAATATACTAAGAGTTAATTCCTTACAATATCTTCTATTGGAAAAATTTTCACACTCTTGTCTGTTTATTCCCTATAAAACACTATTTAAGTAGTCAGGTATCCGCAAAATTAAATTATTCTTACCTTAGCTGCAGACTCAACTGAGAAGTTGATGGTTATCGTTGTAACACGGTCTGAGGAAATAGCTGATGCACTGAAGATTGTTTACATACAGAAGCTGGTATTTTCATGCTAGATTTATCCAAATGAAATAATGAGAATCTATCAAGAAGTACACAGAAGAAAAAACCATAGCTGATTGATTTCTTATTGGAAAGTATTCTCTGAAAAGTCATATGCGATTGGCTGAAAATATTCCAGGAACCCTCTTTCCTACTTCACAATTTACTTACTGATAAAGGGAATACACGAAGAGAAAAACTGAATGTGTGATTGCAGGATTGGTACTTAGCAGGCGTTTTTGTGAAAGGAAGCAAGGTAGGATGGATCAAGAACGCAAGTGACTGTGCTTGTTGAATGCTCACATTGGAAATAACAGTTAATTCACTGAATAATTTTTCAACCCTTACAATCTTTGAAAACTCACATTAGTTAGTGTGTACAGCTCATTAGTTGTTAGTGTGTACAGCTAAGCGCTGCTATAGAGGTTTCTGTTTTTTGAGATTTTCTCTGCTGCTTTTGACTAATGATTTATTTTTTCATGAACTGTTTACTAGTCATCTAACAAACATCCCATTTATTACTCAGCACATTAAAAATGTTTCTGTTCATTAAATTTATCAGCACTATTTCCAATTTGTTTTTCTTTAGTCGTCATTTCTCCTTAACTTCTTCTCACATTCTATTTCTTCCCATAATTCCCCTCCAGACCTGTGTCGGTTTCTTTGGCTTTTTGTTTGTTTTTTAAAAGAAACTTGAATACTTTACAGCTTCATTTTTGCAGCTGGGATTGGGGAGAAAAGACTTTGCATTGAAGGGAATTTTGGAGGAAAGACAGAATATGCTGATTGTGTTCTTTGATGAAATGTGGGACTAGACCGAGTAGCCTTCAGCTGACCCTCCCTCAAAGTCTGATGTGAAGTTTTCAGTGTTTCTATTTGTTTTCTTTGCTTGCTAGGTTTTAGGAGAAAGGAGTTCCGTGGAAAGCTGGCTATAGCTATCACTGCCAATTTTATAAACAGAAATACCACTGCAGAAGCTAAGGTAGAAGAAATCAGTGGTGTTGCTTTCATCTTCAATCAGAAGTTCTTTCAGGACCTTAAAGAGGAGACAGGTGGGTGGATCCTCATTTTTTTAACAGCTAAAGACAAGAGCCGGTAGAGGAAGTCTTTATCTGCCAGGCCACTCTACTGTTCCAGTTAGCATCAATTCGAATGTATTGCGTTAAGAAAGTGATAAAATGCTGATGATACCAAGGGAAGTTATTCACCATTTATGGCACGGAGGGATTTTTTTTTTTTAGCTTGGGTGTTGCCATGTCATTGCTTACTATAAAGTTTAAATTTTTCTCAAATCTAAAAACATCTGCAATGTCCAACAACTTTAGAAGAGCTTTTTCAGTGTCCAAAGATTTGATTTCCCTTAAGGTATGGTTTGTTTTGTTTTAACTGTTCACATACTGAACAGCTTAAACCCTGTGAAAAAGGCATTGCGCTTCTAAGAGAAGTTTGTTCTTGCTTTCTGATGCATAGATCTGATAAACTGCCATAAATGCTTAAAATATAAACTGTGAAATGTATCTGTATGAAAAAAGATTTCAGAATAGTTACAACCCCTGGCAGTACAAACAATTCCATTCTTGATTTACAGCTAATTTATTGTTATTATTACTGTAACTGACACCAAAACTCCTAGTTAGACCCAATGCCAGAGTTCTAGCAACCTATAAAGCATATTGTTCCCTTTATTCTCCTTTTCAACCTCAGAAGATTAATAAGGCTGTAGTTAAATGGCTATTCTTCAGTAGAATTCCAAGTATCTTTAAATTATGTGGAGACAATCTCTTGTGGGGTAAGGCCAATCTCCTTGGGAAAGTGAGTGAATTCCAAGAAGGAAGTTGTGGGCCTCAATCTCATATCATTAGTAAATGACAGCAAATGCATGGTACTTAATAACGAATATATTATCTTTCAGGAATTGACCTGGAGAATATTGTTTACTACAAAGATAGCACTCATTATTTTGTGATGACAGCAAAAAAACAGAGTCTTCTGGACAAAGGAGTGATTATTAATGTATGTAAAAATTGTGGGTAAAACCTTACTTCATTTACTTGGCACAGAATGAGTGTGAACATCTGCATAAATGTTGTTCCATGTTATAGAAGGTGTTTATGGACTTACTAGGTCACTTCATTAAAGCTCAGATTGCTCAGATCTTACTCTGTTGACTGAGTCTTTTTTTCCTCTCTGTCAGCACAAAGTTTCTGTAGACAGCTGAAAATGATACTTCTGAAATTTGCCAGTTCTGAGACTGGCTGAAATGGAATCTTCACTCACCTTGGAAATGCATGATGTGGTCCCCACAATAAAAAATAAAAACCTAATGTACTCAAAGGTTAACCTAGGAAAGCTAAGTCCAGTTATATCAGGCAAACAAGGAAGTGTTAAAATCTACCCCAGGTTAAACTGCAAATTCTCCAAAGTTAATGAAATCTGATAGAGCAAGTCCATAAACACAATGGCCTGGACTTTCAAAAGTACCTGGGAATTTCTGAGGCCTTTTTAAAGGCATTATTTTTTTTCTTTTTCTTTTGTTTATTTATTTATTCCCTTCCCTAAGATGGGGCGGTGGTTTTCCTTTGTTTCTAGAAAGTGTTCTGGCGCTGTTTAAATTTCTTTTCCTGGAAACACAGTAGTAGGCAATTTTTCTTGCAAAGTAGGACAGTGCCAAAACAGTCAAGTATAATTTCCCAGAGGAAGTGCTTGTAGGGAGCTGTCAGAAGACTTCTTTCTGATGGGGCCATTTAACTCAGTGCCACAATTTTCAGCCTTTTTGGAGGAAATAGCCAGAGGAGTAGAGGTGAAGGGCAGCTGTCCCAGAGGTGATGGGAGAGCAGGAGGTGGCCCCTGGGGCTGAGGGGCTGGTATCTGCAGGTGGACTGGGGAGTTTAGGAAGAGAAGCTGTGTCCATGGCCTGGCAGTCTTTTCCCTGAGCCTTTCATATCTGAGCAAATAAAGCAATCTGCCAACAGACAGCTGGGCACATAGCAATTTTGTGACATCATCCTTGTGATTAGGGGTCTCATCTACAATTAAGCTGTAAATAGAAACTGCCTTATTAATAATCATTGGTTTTAAATAGGATGACCTGTACAAGGAATGTCCTTTACCATGCTGGTTGGAAAAAAAACCTTCAGGTTGAAAGTAGCATGTTATGTCATTCTTTCATTGGTATTTCTACTCCCGTGTGGCTTCATATGTTGGGTGCATTCATAGGAAAAAAAAGTTGGAGTGATATTGATCACATATTTTGATAGAATTGAAGTTATGAAAAAAACACATAGCCAAGAAGCAACTAGGCAGCTCTGTCATCTTGTTTTGCAAATAAAGCTGCTTTTCAGTATTGGCTTAGAGAGATCCTGTTTGGGGTAGTAAAATAGCCTATGTTTGCGTAGTAACTTTTCAGAGATTGTCACAAATTTCTGTTGGTTCTTTATGCTGGGAGATGTTTGTTGCCACTCTGATACTAGGAGATAGCAGCTTTCCAATTCAGAGAGGACAGTCAAAGAATCTAATCCTATGCACCTCTCTGTTGCAGGACTATATTGATACTGAGTTGCTCCTCAGTGGGGAAAATGTGAACCAGAGCAATTTGCTGTCCTACGCCAGAGAAGCTGCTGACTTTGCGACCAACTACCAGCTACCTTCCTTAGATTTTGCAATTAATCACTATGGCCAACCAGATGTAGCAATGTTTGATTTTACATCTATGTATGCATCTGAGAACGCTGCACTGGTGAGAGAAAGGCACAGACATCAGCTCCTGGTTGCACTTGTTGGAGATAGTTTACTTGAGGTACATCCAGTCTTATTTTCCAAATCGTTTTCTGTTTTGTTTTTAAATCTAGCCTTTTCATCTGCTTACCCAAACAAACTTTGTTTTCTCTTCCATGTCCTGAAACAAACATACCTTCCTTGGAAAAGGCTTTTTAAATTTGTATTCTATTTTATTTTTTTCATGTCATACTTCATGCCATAACTAATGCTTGGCTGACAGTCATGGCCGAGATTCTCTTTTGCTTTATGCAAGTTTTATTTCTGTCTGAAAACTGTGAGCTGTGTGTCCTCAGCTTAGGTGCATGGCATAACTCTCCTGACTTCAGTCAGAGGGAAAAACTTTGTCCAAATTTTACTGCAGTCTCTTTTCCTCAATATGTTCTCTTTCTAAAGTGAAAAGTGTGTTACAGCTAATGGATACGTATTTATTTATTTTTTACTCATTCTGACAGTCTGAAGTCTTTCAAAAAACAGTCCAAATGAGAATTATGAGGTTAAAATAAAGACATCATTTCCCCTCCTGTCCTCCCGCATTTTGTTCTTTTTTTTTTAAACTTGATTGATTCTTGATTATTCTGAATCTTCTTTTTTCCTCAGACTTTTTGAGTTTCAGAAATCTATTTTTCAATGAATAATTTTGAAAAAAGGAAAAAAAGAGGAGAATGCACGTTACCTAAGACTTAGTGAAGAGAAACCTCTAGAAACCACAGGAGTTGACTGGATTGCATTTTAACGCTTTCTAGGCTGCTTTTCTAAGACAGTGTGAAACCCTAGACTCCAAATTCACGTTCCAAGTTAGTTTTGTAATAAGACCTTAAGGAATAATAGGAATTAAAATATAAATGCCTCTTACAGCCTTTCTGGCCAATGGGTACTGGCTGTGCAAGAGGCTTCCTAGCTGCTTTTGATACTGCATGGATGGTGCGGGGCTGGGCTCAAGGAAAACCCCCACTAGAAATCCTTGCTGAAAGGTGAGTACTGCTTTTGTCTTCATTTGCAGAGTGTTTTAAGGAGTTGCAGTGTTGGTAGAAGGCAGTGGAAGATGAAATGTCAGCTGGATAAATATTTTGTTTCCCTGCAATGGCATTGGGCTGAAATTATCCCTTCTTTTGGGTTACTAAACAATTTACAATAGCAGTAGGCTGTTGCTTTGCAAGCTTCTCTGCACTAATACAGAGATCCAGTGAAGTGCATGACATGGATCTAAATTCCTAATTTAAATTATGGATGACTAAAATTAGATATGATCCTTGAGTGGAAAAAATCAAAGCTAACTTGTTAAAAGGACTAACCCTCCAGCCATCTCAACAACTGTGCCTTTTTTGTTTAATTTAAACAACAAAAAGTAGCTTATTACTGAAACAAATGTAAACAAATACTTCAAAACCAGCAGCTTTTGTTATCAGTATCTGTGACTTTAACTTGGCATTTTAGCTTAGTAGTTCTGGTGCCCTCTCTATTTAGATTGGTAAATGTGTGGCAAGGATCAATTGCCATAATGCTGACTCATAAGCTTCTCTGTGTAATGTCTTTTTGACCAGAGCAAAACCTGTTGTTAACTACACCAGTAATCCTTGTGTGGCAGTGTTCTAATGGTTGAAGTTGCTGACTTTGGTCCTGACAGCAGCTGCCCTGCTCTCCTGTTGCTGCCCAGGCTGTTTTAGGGGTAGACAGTAGAAATAGTCATGGTTGTGGTAGTGCGAGTAGGATCATTACAAAGTACCGTGCTTTGAGGAACTTTAAGATAGAAGCCTGTGGGATGACTCAAACACTGCGTAGTCTCAAATGGAAAATTGAACAGCATAATAAAAAAGGCTGTGGTGGCTATAGGAATTACAGAATGACGGGATTTTGTGCTGTTATGTGGTAAAGAAGTTGCTCCTTGGGTGGAGGTTAAAGCAAAACCAGATGACTGCATGATGTAACCTCCTTTTTTTTAAGTTCTTCTTCTTGCTCTCTTCCTGCCTCAGGAAAATATGGGCATAAGTTCTAAGAGTCTGTCTTTTTGTTGACCTTTTTCTATCTGGCATCCTTTTCCTGCTGAGTGGGGATAAGAAATGGGATGAATGCATAATGCATTTAGTGCGTGACACTTGTCCTGACAGAATCAAAATAAAGGTGCAGGTAACAGGAAAAAAAATATATTCTTTTTATATAATAAATATGTTATAATCAACTTATTTTGCATCTTTTTCTTTGTAAGAGAGAGTATTTATCGACTTTTGCCTCAGACTACCCCTGAAAATATTAACAAGAACTTTGACCAATATACCATTGACCCAGGAACAAGATACCCAAACTTGAACTCAAGCTGTGTTCGACCTCACCAGGTCAGTACTTAAAAAGACTTGCTTGTGAAATCACCGGTCATTGCTATTATTGTGGGTTTTTTTTTGTCCACAAAGGACCACATATAGTACATAAATGAAATCTTCAGGCGACTTCTTAGTTTAGATCCTAGCTGTTGATAAAGTTAACCCAGAAAGAATTTTTTTTTTCTCTAAGCAATTCTAATGTGTTGCATATCACCTTTTACTTGTAGGTGAGGCAGTTATATGTTACCAATGAGTTACAGCAGTGTTCTCTTGAAAGAGTAAGCTCCATTAGAAGATCAGTGAATCTCTCAAGACGTGGTATGTGACATCTCACGTTTGTAGCTAAATGTTTGGAGCTTTCTGAGCGTACAGAAATTGATTTAAGTTTTGCTCTTTTCTAACTGCAGAGTCAGATATTCGACCTAACAAGCTCTTGACCTGGTGTCAGAAACAGACAGAAGGGTACCGTAACGTTAATGTCACAGACCTGACTACCTCCTGGAAAAGTGGCCTTGCATTGTGTGCAATTATCCATCGCTTCAGGCCTGACCTCATGTAAGTGATACCCGTAGATTTTTAAGTGTAGACTACATTAGGCGTTTGCCGAAGTATAGTGTAAGAGCACCCAGAACACTGATAGTCTACAGTTCCCTTCTGTTGCTTGATTTTGCAATGAGGGGGACACTGTGGCCTGGTTTTGGGGGTCAGGGGTGTGGGGTTGTTTTTATTTTGCTTTTTCTTTCCCCTGCATGTCCTTGCATGTCACTTAAAATGAAATACACATGCTTTCAAAAAGCTGGGAAGGCTTTGAACTTTATGACTTGTAATCATGTTCATAGGAGTCAAACAGCTGTTTAAAATGAAAATTGCAGTGCTCAGAGAACATGAGTTGTATTCCCAGGTCCCTCAAGACAGGTTTTTAGGGTACATTTAAAACCACAGCTGTAATGGCAATGTCATGAGTTACAGAAATACTTGGATGAGTCTTAAATGAGCTGTCCTCTGCATGCTGTAGTTGTTGCCACGATAGAAGTGTAGGCCAACCCTGGGCCACAGAGGTGCTGTGGGAGGTGGCAGCCTTGCATGGCTATTTATCCAGAAGGACACAGAGTCCTGGGACATGGGCTCTGCAGCAAGGGCTGACCTTGAAAATCAGCTGCTCTAGGGATCAAACATATGCCAGCATCCCCATTTTTACTGTTTCTGGGGTCCTTGCCCTATGAGGCCTGACTTCTTATGTATGAATATTTTATAAGATTCCTCAGTTAGATACAAGAGGGTTGGTGTGTAACAAGTGGCAGGAATGAGCATTGCTGGCAGTGGGTTACTGGGCTTGCTTGATGACACCTATGATGGGGTGGCTCTTCTCCCCTCTCCCGAGTCTCCAAAATGCAGTGGGTGCATTCTCTTGCCTTTCTACAGAGGTTACTCACCCATAGACTTAGGAGTCCTGGATGAATTTTTGTCAGCTTCCCTTTATTGTAGACAAGTGAAAGAAATCATTGAATTTTTTTTTAACAAGGTGTGATAGTTTGGAAAAAAGATAGGAGGAATGCCAAGGGAACTTATTTGTATAGCTTTGTCAGAGGAACAGTTAACGTTGTAAGAAAAAGGTTGATTTTTTTTTTTGTCTTAATTTAGTTGTGAAAAATAAAATAAAATGTAGTTATGGATCATTTTGTAGCCATAGGAGAGAGAGGAGAAAGCAAAGTCATCTTTGCTGTGTGTGGAAAGTACACCTCTTAAGCACTGCTCTCTAGGAAGTTGATAGATCTATCTTCTGAGCTAACAGATGCCCTGCTGTTTTGTTAACATGTTTTCAGATCTCCTTGGCTTTTTGTGTTAAATGGGACTGCTGGAGAACTGGGCAGGCCAGCGAGGTGGCTGCCTGCAGCCTGCAGGCAGAGCTGGGGCAGAGGGCTTTGTGCAGCCCCTTTCCCCAGAAATGGGTGTTGAGTGTAGAGAGAAATTCTTTGGGGATTCAAAAACTCACATTCCTCGTGAGGAGAAAGAAACTATGCTGCCTGGAGCTTTGTAACTAACTCACATTTATTGTAATCATGAAGTTTGGAAGGGTTCAAGGGATCGGAGTCTTAGAATAAGTCCCATAGAAAATGGATTAGAGAACAGTAATGCAGTTCCATCTGCGCGATATACTTATTTAGTGCACGAATGAATCTGGTTATGACATGGGCAGGAGCTCCTCATTCAAACTGTGCATGTAACGCCTGAAAGAAAAATGCAGTGCCTCTGTGTGTTTGCATGTTCTCACACACATAGCATGCTTATTTCCTAAAATGCTAGCTTAAATTTGCTCCTCATGGCTTTGATGCTTTATAAAACTAATAAAAACTGAAGAGCCAATTGCTAACAGGTGAAATCTGTAGTAGTAGAGTTGTGTTTGGAGAGTAAAGAGATTTCTTAGCATTTCTGAGAAGAAATGCCATTTTTTCATAAATAAGGGAATCATTTTTTCTGGGACTATGTCAAAATCCTGTCCAGTGAAACAGGCTTTGTCAGAAGTGTCATTTAAAAGCTAGCTTTGTATTAACAAGACTTGTTGTGGTAATCTTACCTTTGGCATTGTATAGCCTTCATAGCCTGGACGTGGTGAAATGTCTGTGCCCTCTCTCATGTTGCTGTTCTGCACCCCTCTGGCATACAAGGGAGCCCTGTGCATTTCCAAGGGGGGCAGAGAGCAAACTGCTGCTGATGCCAGTGCATTCTCCCCCACAGAGACTTCGATGCTCTGAACGAAGAGGACATTGTCAAAAACAACCAACTGGCATTTGATGTTGCTGAGCGGGAATTCGGGATCCCCCCTATGATCACAGGGAAGGAGGTGGGGTCAGCCGGGGAGCCTGACAAGCTCAGCATGGTCATGTACCTCTCCAAGTTTTACGAGCTGTTCAGAGGCACACCTCTGCAGGCAGTAGGTAAGCTGAATCCAGACTGCTCCTCATTCTTGCAAATTTGGGGAGTGGGAGCACTTCATCCAGGCTGCGCACAAACACTTCTCCTGAGCCAACAGCCGTTTCCCGGCTGAGCCATTATGGCAAACAAACATGTCTGTAATAACTACCTTGTGCTTAGAAAAACAAAGGGGAAAGAACATGATGGGAGACCAAGATCTGGCAAGTCCTTGATGGTTTCAGAGAACAGAAGCAGTTGAATAACTGCTGCTTGAAATCATTAAGTTCATCTATAAGGTCAGTAAGAGTCATTCTCTGTTAAGGATGACTGGCTTAGTCATGTCCATTCCTTTGTTTTTCTACTCTTTTTTTTTTTTTTTTAACAGCTCATCCCCGAATTGTATGCATTTATTTTTATTTGCCTGAGTTTCTCATAGAAAATTCTTATCACTACTCAACTGAAAAACTGTGGCTTTGGCAAACTGTTTAAAAAACAAATCTGAATAAATATGCTAAGCAGTCTTTTTTTTTTT
>WBMW01003834.1:672540-746549 GCA_013396635.1 Penelope pileata | reverse complement strand
TTTTAACAGATGCTGGGGACAAACAAAATGGAGAAAGTAATGATCTTAGTTCAGCAAAATCATCAAATTTCATCTTTAATAATTACATCAATTTAACTTTACCAAGAAAACGAGTACCAAAGGTAAGCTGTGAAGGAAGGTTTGCTCCAT
Organism: Penelope pileata; assembly: GCA_013396635.1. Lineage (NCBI taxonomy): Eukaryota > Metazoa > Chordata > Aves > Galliformes > Cracidae > Penelope > Penelope pileata. Next base: position 746,399 of record WBMW01003834.1, on the reverse strand, counting down.
AAATCTTTCTCTTTTAAAAGATGAAAATAAACTTTCAGGCTCAGAAATAAGTGGGTTTTTGTATATCCTAATATTAAAAGACCTGTGGAAGGACACTTTGTATGCACACTAAAAAAGTAAAATAAGATTTCAGAGTAAACGTAAGTAACACACATGAACACTCAATCATTACAGTGTTTGTAACGCTAAAACTGAAGCACTGTCAAATTGCTGAAGCATTAATAATAGACCCAGTTAAGCATTCCCTGTAAATGCAAATTTCCTAATCCCTGAGAGAATCTGTGTGTACCTGGGAAGAATTCATATTCGTTCTCCATGTCAGTCGTCTTCAGTGTAGGTAAAAGATAGTGGAGGAAGATAGTGGTTTTCAGCTTGAAGTGTTGGTGATCTCGGCTGCATCACCTGTATTGTCTTGTAAGAGATATTGTAAGAGATATCTTGTAAGCTTAATGCAAAACTATCTTTTTGGAAGCTTTTTAAAGGTGTTTTTAGGAGGTTTGTGCAGTGCTACACGCTAAGTTTTGTTGTTTTATTGCTTTTTGTTGCTGTTTTGTTTTGTGGGGTGTATTTTGGTTTGGTTTTGGTGGGAAAGTCTGGGATTTTCCTAGGCAGGGCTATTTCTTCCTTTAAGAAACATAGTATTATAGCTCTGTGTTCCTACATTTAAATGACTGCAATCGTATATATCTGTTCAAATAATCACTGGTGTATTATAAGGCTTATTGATTGTGGTGAGGAGGGGGGCTGGTTTTTGGGGCGTTTATTGTTGGGTTTTTTTTTGTTTGTTTTTGTATTTAACTAAAGCAGTCATTTGAGCAGTTTGGATTCTGACAAGGTTCTGGAGGAGAGCCCGTCAAACCCTTCTAGGTTTTAAAGCCTGAAAGGGTGGCAAACGGTAGACAGATTGACTAGCATGACTCAGAGATAATTGTCTGTTCAGACGTACCCTTGTACTTTTCTGTGTCACTTATTAATGAAAATTTGTTGACGTGCCCTGTTTATGTCCCTGTATGAAGCACATCCATGCCTGTACGTGTTGCAATTAAAGGCTACAGTGCTTTGAAGGGGTATGGAGACCTGAGTTAATACTATCTGACATAGAATTGTGTGCAGTAGGAGCATTGTCTTTGTATTTCTGAAAGGATTATAACTTCAAAAGTTTTAAATTAAAAGTTACTGTAATTAAATTATTCAGTAATAAACTGTTTCACCCTCTGCTTATTCATGAACTTGGTCTTTTGCTGAAGGGAGACCTTGAGGAGGGGCTTTGCTTTTTCAGCCAAACCTAACTTCATTTTAAATGGAGAGTCTCTCTAAAATTGCTCTAACCCAACTGTTGCAAATTAACCAGCACAAGTTAGGCAGCAGCGTGTACTCCTCCACCAGAATGAATTTAACTTGTGTTTTCTGAAATGTAGCTTAATGCAAAACTGCTGCAAGTTTTGAGTTTCCTGGGCTAGGCAGAAACTTACGTTGCATTTATTTTCCTTTGTTTTTACAGACCTCCTTAATACTTAACTTCATTGTTTCCTTTACCTATGCAGTATTTGCCAATGGAAAGGCTAAGTTTTGCTTGCAAAAGTACAAATTTTTTGAGTTTGGTGTCCTTAATAAAAATGCAGAAGTACATACACTTACTACATGCCTCAATGTTGCTTTTCACATTTGTTGCTGCCTTACCTTCTCAGTTGTGGTAGAGAAGTGGATTGTTTTGTTTTGTTGTTCTTAGTTGCCTGAAAAACTACTTCGGAATTTCCAGATATTTCCTAGAGTTACTTATGTCTCAAATGTTTTCCATCCACAAACATATTTTCAAAGCCCGTGGACAGTCAGCTGCCCAGTAACCTCGTATATCCTTGTTAGGAAATAACTTTTCCCTGCCACCCACATACACACTAAACAAAGTGACATGTTTCCCAGCTAACTAAGCAGCAAAAAACTAAATAGGCAAAATAAACATTGCATTTCCTTATGAGTGATTTCTTTTAGAAGAAAATCTTTTTTTTTCCCCTGACCACAATGTTATTATTTTCTCTGAGTTATTTGCAGAAGTCAATAGAGTTCTAGTAGTGGGGAAAGCTTTCCATTACCAAGGCATACAGCCCTCTGACTAACCTCTTGTCATGAAACAGGCCTCCTGTCTAACAGGAGGTGTGTTTCTTGGAACTGCATGAAAGCATGAGGTGATTTGCTTGATGGGCCCCTTTAATTTTACACCACAGGGGCTTGTTTGAGAGGAGAAGGGGAAGCAATATTTTGCAAATCAGCTTGAGGAGCGAGACTATCAAGAGGTCTTACTTCATATGAGGCTTTGCAGCCTTGTCATGGATGGGACGTGAAGTTTAGCGAGAACTACACTGCTCAGACTGGGACAGAGATTTGCAAAGGCTATAAAAGTTGGAAACTAGCCAAAGATGGGACTTCTTGGAAAGTGACTGCTTGAGTTAGAGTTTGGCTGTGTCTTTGGTTTTGTGGTTCTTTCCACTGCACAGAGTGGTATTTAGCATCTTTCCAGGTATGATGGGAGGAGAACTCTTATGTATCAAATCTTACGTGGAATCTGGAGCAATGCAGTGTCTCTTACTCAGCTCTGTACCATCCAATTCATCCTTTTATCTGGCCAGACAGGGATCCTTATCTGGATGCAACTGGTGGGAGACCAGGAAGTGAAGCCTGGAGCTGGCGTGGCAGTCGCTGTCCTGGCATCCTGGGCTGGGCTGGGTTGTGTTTCCCATTTTCCTTCCAGCGTCAGCAGAGCTTGAGAGTAACTGAGATTTCCTGTACTCCAGACCGAGAATTGAATTGAGGTGTTTACACAACAAAGAGCACAATCTTCTTTCTTGGAGTTTTGCTAGGTGATTTAATTGCTTTGTTTTTCACTTCTTTGTAAATACATTAATGAGAGTCCTTTATGTGGATTCTGAAAGGCAACATCTTGTTTGCTTCATTCACTTAGGCAAACTCTGCTTTTATGTGGTATAGATTATTATGCAGAATATGTTGTGGTGTTTTGTTGTTCATTCTTCCTTGGTAGACTAATGATTACAGGCAGTGTAAAACTGAATTACTGAGAGCTGATGCTTGAAAGACCAAGTACCTAAGCATACAAAGTAATCAAAATATTGTCATTTGATTCTTTTAGTATTTGCCCAGAAGTTGTTTGAGATTATTTCTATTCACTGTATAATGACTTATTATAAATGCTGCATATGTAAGAAGGAAGCCTGTATTCTTTGATCTGTCTCTTTATTCTTTTTTTCTTTCTCCAAATCGGCTGAGCAATCAGTGAGTTACAGTGTGGGCAAATACAAATAAGTGGAACGTAGTTTATTGTTCCTAAAATATAACCTAATGTGACAGAGTCTCTCCATGTGCTAACTACATGAATTATGTCAACTCTTTAAGACTGAATTCTGTAAGAAATGATACAAACTTCTAAGTATTGACTGTTTTGCAAATTCTTGCAAACTGAGAATGAAACATTGCTTGTGTAATCTCCTGTATAATAACTGAGTACATGTTTAGCTTGAGTACAAAACAGGCTGTTTGGTTGCTTAAGTACTGTTGTGTTAATCCATAGTCAGGAAGGTGAACCCTACAAGGGGGACAGACCTCAGAGACAGACAATAATTGCTCAGGCTGAGAGCTGGGGCTGTTCAGCCTGGAGAAGAGAAGGCTCCAGGAAGACCTGATATTGGCCTTTTGGTATCTGAAGTGGGGCAGACTCTATAGCAGGGCCTGTTGTGACAGGACAAGAGGAAATGGTTTCAAATTAAAAGAGGGGAGATTGAGATTGGATATAAGGAAAAATTTTTTTAAGGTAGGGGTTGCAAAGCACTGGAACAGGCTGCCCAGAGTGGTGGCAGATGCCCCATCCCTGGGGATATTCAAGGTCAGACTGGGCCAGGCTCTGAGCAACCTGATCTAGCTGTATGTGTCCCTGTTCATCACAGGGGAGATGGACCAAATGACCTTTAAAGGTCCCTCCCAACTCAAACGATTTTGCGATCTCATCTTTTTTTTTTTTCATAGAATATGTCTGTGCCATGGATACATGATCTGCATGTGAATGTCTAGGTTGAGAGAGACAGGGAGATATAGTGGAAGAATTTTCTTGGATTGTGCTGTTTTCTGGAAACCAATGTAGTCTAAATTAAAGTTCTCAAAATAGCTGATGCTCTAATGCCTTTTTCTTCAAGAATGTGTTAGTGCTTTACGAATTACAAGCTCATTAGTACTGAAGGAAGAATAGGCAAATGAAGAGTTGCAGATCTGCTGTTGAATGAAGTGTATTTATTTTCCCCATCAGAGTCCAGTAAGAGCTCCAGTCAGGGGCTGTAGGGCTTCTGATGCACATGTGATTACTGCCAGCAGACCTTCTTGTGTGAGGAACAATCCTGCTGAGCTAGGGAACCTAACGAGCGCTGTGCTGGCACTGCTCACCTGTGGTTATGTTATTTACCAGAAGCCAGACCACACTTACCTGGTAATGGAAGCTAATGTTGTGGGAGGAATGCACTGGGTGAATGTATTAACTGCTGTACTGATTAATGTACTTCGGTTTGACTTTCAGGTTGAAGGGAAAGCGGAAGAAAATGAGACTAACAAAAGACGTTGCAAAGGACTTTTTGGTGTTTTTGAGGAGGTTGGTGTTAAGCAGTGTTAGCACATATCCAGATCCCTTCTGTGCACCTGAACTGATGAAGCAGTGGGAGGTGGAGGGCTGGGGCTTGGCCTCTTACGCTTGGTGGGAACAAAAAGCCTGCTACCTTAAAACCCTGAATGCGCTGTTTTGTGCACTGGAAACGGGCTAAATCTATTAAGACTTTTTGGTAGAGATGAGAGTTTTAGGTCAGTCACACTGGTTTGTTTTCTTTCTGATGCAAGAATATTTAAGGTATAGAGTTTTTTTCTTTTCCCAACTGAGTTATTTAAATCTTTTTTGTCCAAAATGTTTGAAGAGTTTGTGTTGTAGCTTGGTTACTACCCTCTCTCTGTGATTAATTACCTCTGTGACTCTGGTTAGCGATCCCCAGTACTGATTCGCATTCCCTTTTTACCATATTCTGGGACCAAAGAAAAGAATTTTTCAGTGAATTTTGCATGCTAAGCAGTGGCACTATTAATATACTGAAGATTCTTTAGTGGTAAGGGTGTTATTTTCTCCTTTCATGAGTGTCACAGGTAAACTTCAGGAAAAACATTGTTTGTTGTTTTCTTGCAGGCCTCGGGCTTTTCAAGCCAAGGGACAAGTGCTGGGAAAGAACAGAATGATGGCAGAGAAGGAGTAAACCAGAATAAAGTTAAATCAATGGCAACTCAACTGTTGGCAAAGTTTGAAGAGAATGCTTCAAATACAATTTTTCGGAGGCAGGTAGGTCATAGATGAACATCAAAGTCATCTGTGAAATTAAACAATAGTCCTTCCTTATGACTGTGATGCAGATTTCAGAGGGAAAAAAGTGGATCTATTACGTGTTTGAAGTGGGTTTTGTTTCTTTCTTGTTTTAAATTCTTTATGCAAATTAAAGGATATTCTTAACACTTAGCGAATAAGTAACGTAGAGATTGATCGTTGTATTTTAATATGCTTTATTAAGGGTGTATTAATATCGTGTAGTGAAATTGCAGAGTATGGAAATCTCCTGTAAAACATTCTGTAGGAATTTAATTTGTACGGGAGTCTCTTGGCTGTGTATGGTATCACAGAAGAACTTTTCTCCTATATTTTGTGACTAAAGGGTACTAATATCCAGTGGAATCTTTCTTTGTGGACAATTTATCAAAAGCATAGGAAGGAAACCTAATCTTTTGAAAGACGTGTGCAGCTTCTTTTTCCATTCCTAAAGAAGGCATAGTAGAATATATTTGAACATTTTTCAGTATTTTCATAAATGCTGTCATCCCAGCCAATAATTCCAGACTGTCAAGGTAATGACAACAATTTCTAAATGACACTTTAGTCAGCAAGATGGCTTTGTGAGTCGGCTCAGTTCAGATCTGATACTTAAAAAATATGAAGGAAGTATATGCAAAGTCTTGAAGTGCTGTCAAGGGTGGTGGCTCTATTTAATTTTGTGCTTGTATCCATTTGTTAATTTACATATTTAAGTCTTCAAGACATGTGGGCTTTAGAGATGTCAAGTGACTTTGACAGTCAAACAACCACTGCTGTTTGCAGTCTTCGCAGCTACGTGTCAGTGCCTTTAGATCCGTGGTGCCTGTACAGAGCTTTGCTTGTCCGTGTTCAAGGAAGCCTTGCTTACCTTATGATCATAACCTCCTTTTAAGAATACTGAGTATTTTGAATTTTAATTACCTCTCTAATAGTAGAAGGGTTAATAAAATGGGTAGGGGACAAAAAATTGGAAAACATGTTGTTGAAACCCTATAGTAATGTCTCTGTAAAAGCAGCTTTTATTTCTTTCTGTCTTACGATATCTTGAAATTCTATTTACTGTCTTCCTCTTTTTTCTACTGTCTTTATAATTTAAAAATGCTTTACAAGGAGCAAATAGACAGACCAGACCAGCTCTCTTCTGACCCTCCTGTTAATCCTCGCTTTGCTAAACCTAACGACCCAAGTCTTCTTCCACCTCAACCAAAAAGGCAGGTAGGAACTCATGGATGATACCTGACAAGCATAATATTCCTCTTACTGCTGGGGACTTGATGTTATTGTGTAACCACAAAACATAAAAAATGATGTTCAGATGTAATCCGAAGAGTTAACAGATATATTTAGCTGAGAATTGTGAGAACTACATGAAAGTTCAATGCTTTTTTAGACTTGCTTGACCAGATGAAAAAATATTTGAATGAATCAGTAACTGCGTGGAAAGAACTCTGAAAACCTGTGGTTGTTGGCTTATTTATCATCACTTCTAGTCTTCAAACTGTATAAATTTCATTGCATATCTGCATTTAGCATGCAAGAAAAGTACAGCAGTACCTGAAAAAGTTCTGTGCATGTACTAGATGCCTTATTACAACAGCGCAAAGCAAAGGGCTTTCCACTCTAAGAAAACTGGCAAAATACTTAAGGTAAAGGCTTGAGCACAGAAAATCTGATGCTTGTGCCTAGGTTTTCTACTTCTTTAAGTAGAACTTGAGAGAATATCTGCTACAAGTTCTTTTGCGACATCATACACATAGGGCAAAAATGTTCAGTACTTGGTTTAATTTTTCTTAGCATTTCCAATGCAAGTAATCTTGTATTGTATAATATTGATACTCACTTTACATTGGAGCTTTCAATGGTAGTACATATTCTGTAGTCTTCCAAGAGTGGTCTGCAGCAAAATGAGGTCTGAATTGCATGTAGAAATCTGCAGGTCAGCTTGAAGAAAAATGCAGATTCAAAAACTGGTTAAGAATTGTTATTTTTAAGGTAGGTGTGCTATTCTGTAACATTGGAAGCACACTGAAAACTGATTGGGATTAACATTTCTTCACTTTAATTCTGAGAAGTTTGGAAAGTTTGTATTTATTTGAATTGGACAGACGGGATGAAGCAGAAAACTATCATGAAAAGACCAACTGAAAGGTAATTTGTAAGACTGAATTTGACAAAGCTGAATTCCTTGAGTTGTTCTTTTTACTTCAAAAGCTATTTCATATCAATATTAAAAATCAGAGATCCATTCTGAGCTTCTCAGAAGTGCTTCAAATCTGAAAAACGTATCTTGTCTCATGTCACATTAGATCTATAATTATGCCAATGACTACTATTCATATTTTTACAATTTCATTCACTAGTTTTGGGCAGATGTGATGCTAAGAAAATAACTTGATTGAAACAAAAATAAAACTAGGAGACTTGTTCTGTTCTTCTCCACTGTTGCTACCTGGGATTATTCATTAAAAACAGATACAAGCCCAGAGAAGGATGTCAAGACTTCCATAAGTCATATAGCACTGATGTATTTCTGTGCATGGACACAAACAGTAGATGTGTAGTGGATAGTGTGGAGAGAGTGCTGAGAGATCCAGGACAACATTGCGTTTCTAATTCCGTGCATGACTGTGCTGCGCTTTCGGAAGCATCCTTAAAAGCTGAATGTACTGCATGGTAGTGCAGAAAGCAGATTTTTTTTCACTTCAAGTGTTTCCCAGTTTCAGGTGGTAGCTAGAACTGAACACGAGGTCAGGGAAACCAAACAGTCTTTAAATGGTTCTGATCATATGGCCAGGAGACCAAAGACTGTAGAAAGAACAGATACCCAGCCCAGTCTGTCAGAAACCTCTGAAAATCTTGCATCTGCCTGTTCCGCTGCATTTGTACTTTCTGGAGTGCTTGAGCGTCTTCAGCACCTGGAGGAAAAAATGAAACAGGTGATAAGCAATTTCTTTTCTGTCTTTTAATCACATATATTAATCTATATGTTGTGTTTTTCCTGGATATGCTTGCTTTTCTCTGCTCATGTGAGGTTACATTAAGATAAGAAAAATACTTTCTGCATACTTGCTGTATTCTGATTATATTTATTACATTAACTGAAACCTCTCTCTTTCTTTCTTTCCTTGGCTTTCCTTTCCTGGCTTTTACTGCAGAAAAGAGCTCAGACCGTAGCAAATAGAGAATTCCATAAAAAGAACATTAAAGAGAAAGCAGCACATCTTGCCTCAATGTTTGGATACATGGAGTTTCCAAAGGTGAATATTAGGTTTTGCACCTACAGAATTACTGAGTTAGAGAACTCGTCTGAGAATTCTTGGGTTAAAAAAATGGCATGATTCTGTTTCTAACCTTCCTTTCATTTTGGGTGGCTCTGAAAAGTCGTTTGAGTTCCACTGAAATTGGTAAAAAGCTTTGTTTAAATATTATTGCGTAATTTAATTGAGGTAAAACATAATCATAAATCTGGCCAGAGAACGTTGGCATAAGAAATATCTGAGAATAAACAATGCCTTGTGTTTAAGTATATGCTGGTAGCTCGCAGTTTCTAATGAATTGGTGAGCAGTAGTTCTCAGTGAAATTTGGCATTTAGTGTTTTGTTATGCTTTCGTGCCTTACTGCCCGCTGTAATTAGTTCTCGTCAGAAAACTGAGTGATGTGAAGGTTTTGTCATGATAATTTCCCTGGCTCTTCATTATGCAGAAATGGAGAACAGTTCAAAATTGTAGATATCTTTATTTTTATTTTTGATGCATGACTGTGAAGTTATTCTCTTAACCTGTGCTAATGTCACTCTCTTTTGGATAACTCTCCTCTGTTTCTGCTCTACACAGAGTAAGCTGCCTACTAAAGGCTTATCCCATTCTCAGCCCCCAACTCCCTCTTGCCCTTCACCTCATGATTCAGCTGCTGCCTCTTCTCCATCATCTGTAGGTTCTGCTTCCCCTGCTCTTCCTTCTAGACAGGTACTCTATTAACAGATTTTTCCTGTGAAATCCAAATTTGTGGTAAAGCTGTTTGAGATGGTTTGGATGGAAGGCGCTGCCTTTGTACAGTGGATCTGTTTTGTAGTTTGTATTTCACGTTAGAATTAAACTTTGCTTTCTTCACTATTGTGAATTCTGCATGTTTGTAAGATGAAAGTCAACGTTAAAAATAGTTTGGGTATAAAGGTAAAGAGTAGAGCAAATAATTAAGAAAAATTCTGCTTAAATTCTGATTTTTTTTGGTCACTGTTTAATTTAAATTCTATTCCGTTGTTGGATAATGCCACAGAAATGCTTAGCAGAGGGAGAGTTTCACACTGGATGTATAACTGGGTCTGGTTAGCTGTGCTGGGTGGGTATTTATCTTACTTTCTGTAAGGCTATCAGTTTGGCCTGCAGGGAAGAATCCAGATGATAATGGTTATTTTAAATAGAGGATGTGTGTTAGAATTATATGAGCACTTGTTGACACAACCAGACTTCATTGTTTTGTGTGTTTACTTAAACTTGCTTCTGAGCATTGATTGCTAGAACAGAGTTCTTTGTAAGAACAGGCTTCATGCAGAGGAAACCAGCATATGCTTAATAAGCAATTAGATAACACTTGAATCAGAGGTATTCAGCTCTTACTACTTATGCCAGCGTTAAAATCTGTTATGCTTTTATATGTGGAAGATGAGATGGCGTTGGCTCTAACTTCTGTCTCACAAGGGTTTTAATTGAGGGAAGTTGGATGTTTTTCAGGGCCAGTAAAAGACCTGGGTTCCCTTTCCTTCACCCATATTATGTAGTGAAGGTCTGGGAACACTGCAGTATTGTGTAAGAGTGCATAGGAGTTTTGCTGTTGTGTGGGCATAAGGAAGGAAAATGAAGTTTCTAGAAGCGTTGGAGGTGACTGCTATGACCCAGCACAGGCGCTGCTGGAACTGGTGGCCCCACTGTCTGACACAACAAGTATCTCTTGGCAGCACTGGGTTCCATCTGCATTTACTGTGAGGGAATATGAGGCATTCTGCGTGCTCCCGTATTTAAATAACAGTAGTTTACAAAATACTGATGAGTATTGCCCAATGTCAGGTAAGCCAAGGCCAAAGGTGATATCCTGTCTGATGAGTGTTCAGCAGGATCACTTAGTGGGATTGGTCTAGATCTTTTTAGCTTTTTGGATTTTTTGTTTTTCCCCCACTGAATTGTTGATGCTGGTTGGAAATCAGGTGCACAGATGGGGCAGTAACGGAGCAGGTAGATATTAGGCTGTGACAGATGGTTTGCAAAGGTATGTTCCTTTGATTAGATGGAGGTGTGTTGAAAAGGCTCTCCTCTCTCATTCCCCTGGAAAATACAGGCTACACAGCCCTCCAAGGACACTGCAAGCCCAGCGGGTGCCTAACTCCTGTAATCCTCTAATCCCCTTCAGCTGCAAAATCATTGCTTTGCCTGGATTCACCTCTTCCTTTTTATGACCTAGGACATACAGCATGTGATGGGTTTTAAGCTAAGTAATGACTTTCAATCTATCAGGGCCTGTTGCTCATTTTCTTTGGAGTAGCATCGTGGTGCTATAAGGACAATAGAAAACCAATGTGTCCTAGCCTTTAGCACATGAGAACTAGGCTCTTCATCATGTGGAAACTCTTCATCAGCAATAAGGTGGTCAGACTTGAAACATTTTTGTTCTGAAAAAGTATTTGGCATAAGCGATTGGTTTTGCATGTTCTAATTCAACAGGATTTTGTTAAAAATGCACTCAGTTTACCACTGTATGTAAATGGTGTATCAGTAGTTGATTGTTACTTGTTTTCAGTTACTGCAAATTTCATGTAATTGAAAATTCTCTCTCCAGAGGTAATGGCAGGGTAAGGCACAGCTGAGGCTGGAAAAGCTTGTTCTGTCACCAGCACAGTAAATATACCTTCATCTTATTTGGTAAATTGTTGTTTGGTTAGATAGGACTACATGTGTTCTTCAGCAGATACACACTTCTGTACACTGCATGCATTGTGTATGTCTACACACAGTGCATTTGGCCCAGCATATATAAGAACTTGTAAATAGCCTGATAAGCAACAGCCTAACATCTACTTCCCTCCCCTCTCTGGCAGATGAACTAATAGAAAACTGATTCAAATGAACCCCAATCCAAATGATAGATTGCTGTAGATATTTCTGTGTAAAAGACAGTAATTAAAAAATAAAATCCTTTTTTTTCTGGGATTGCCACTGGGCACAAGTGATGCTGCTTGTGTTGCTACAGGGGGTTACTAACAGGGAGTCAGAGAGGGTCAGTCAGCTGTGGTGTTGGGTGAGGCTGCTCACAGGTAAGAGGGGGGTGCCTGTGCCTGCTGTAGGCATGGGTAAGGGGTCACAGTGGAAAAGGAGATTTGGGTCAGGCCTGGGTGTGTGGGGATGAGGGACTCTTGATGGTAGGGAGCACAGTGCCAGGGGAGGCCTGCCATGTGCAGCACGGGCACCTTTCAGAGCAGGCTGTGCAAATGTGCCTTCACTTTATGTAAGGAATGCGAATCCTGCCTTGAGGGCAGGATGGACTCATTGTCCCTTTGTACTTATGCCCAAGACTGCCTATTAGTGATGCGCTGAGGATGGTGCTTGTGGATGTGCTCAGCTTTTGTTCTCTAGCCTCTTTGTGTGCTGTAGAGCTATTTCATTCCTGTGATACCCCTGTATTTTAAGATTGCACTCTTTTCAGACATCGGTTCTATCAAGCTCTGTAAAACACTGGCTACATGTGCAGCATTATATATATCTATATAGGCTCATAAAAAATGGATAATATTTCAGTTGCATAGCTTGCACTTTCAAGTAGTGTGCAAGATAGTTTAATAATGTGTTCAGACCTCTTTGCTGTATGTATTGGTAACTGCCTGTGTTCGTGCTACCTTGAGGATGGGTTTATAGGACTCAGAACAGAGCCCACAATGCAAATTCTAAGAGATATCACTAGATAAGTCTAAACGAGTACAAAAAAGGGCTGCAAGCCTGGTGAGACAACAGAAAGAGCTCCCGCGTGTTGCTGTGTGTCCACTTTTACCCAGCAGAACAGAAAATACTAGAACTCTGATTTTGTTAGACATGATAAGATATATGACTTATGAATATCAGCACCCTCACATACTATAAATAGTACTGTCATTTTGTTTTCATGTGAGTGCTGAGGTGATTATGTTATTAGGCAGGACAATCCTTTACAGCTGTTCAATTTGCATTGGTGTAGTAGTAACTATGGGACATATCTGTTGAAAATAGTGGCTGAGAAGACTTACTGCAGACTTATTACAGATGCATATTATTAAGTCTCAGTCCTGATAGGAGCTCTTGAAAGGGAAGTCAATGGATGCGTGTTGTTTCTTCCAGATTCTATTGAAGACATTGACCATAACATCCATAGTCATTAGAACTGATTAAGAATCAATTTCTGTATGGCAGTATATGCAAGTTGTCAGTATTAACCAAAACTCGCTTCTAGGTATAGGCAGCTGTCATATTTCACGTAGGTGGAATTACGAGTTAACAATATTATCTTACAGACTGGGCTTTGATTTCTCCTGCTTTCTGTTAAAATTTGGATTGGCCTTTAGAAAACTGTGGTCATCTGAGCTTTATGTGGGTGAATCCGTATGTGGTATGTCATAGGAGCTGTGAACACGTTGCAATCAGTAGGCTTTGCTGCCTGCAGAGTTAGGACCAACTTCTTCCCTTCAGTGACGTGACTAATTACCAGCAGTAAACAGGGCTGGGGTGTTTCCTACACGAAGCAGCTTGTTATTCAAATGTTGTTTACCTCAGAGGTAAAATATATGCAGCAGGTGGTATCAAAAATAAATCACCTTTGAAGTGAAATAAGACCAGGAAAATCATTAAGGATATGTAACAACAAAGGGGAAACACAGAATGCTTCTGGAAGCAGAAAACATATTTCCATTGTTTTATGAAATGAAGGCTTACTGGTTGTTGGGCTGTGATGTTATAAATAATAGCACAGGGAAATACAGAAGGGAGCTTGCTATCCCACATTGACAACCACCCTGATCAACTTGCCGAAAAGCTTCGGTAACATGTCATTGACAGGTCAGTGCTCTAAGTAAATCACAACACTTAGAGGATTTTCAGGTGTTTCCTGAAATTCACCATGTAAGATTCTTTTTCAGGGCAACAATGTATTTAAAGCTCTGCTAATAGAAACATGTCTGAGTTGTGAGCAGTAGCCTTTTACCTACTGATTGTGGCCCTGGCACTACAAAATGGTACGCGTGTGTGGGGCTTCACGCACATTACTATTCTCAAGAGTAGTAAGGGCATGAGCAAAACGTAAAGCATGTTATATTGATTAGTATCTGAGTTTCTGGGGTACCTTACCAGTGTTGAAGAAAGCTGTGTAAGAGTTGACAAGAGCCTTTCTTCTACAGTGAGAGTTTTAGATTTGCGTGATGAAGGGGGAGACAATGTCATCAAAGTCTTTGTTCATAACCTGAATGAGGTTTAGAGAAGACACAGGGTGGCTTAGTGGTTGTGCTATTGCTGATAATGAGCCTTACAGGACAGCACTGCTCTTGCTCTCCCTGACTTCCTCTTCTCTGTGGGTTTCTCATGGTGGCAGGGCTGCTCCTATGGTTTATCGTCCTGTCCTGCTATTTTTGTTTCATGTTTGAATGGCATTTGAAAGGTGCAGTACTGAGGCTGTTGCAAATTGATCTCCTCTTCTTTAGCCGCTTTCCTAACTTGGTAAGGAGAACCGGTAGTGATCTTTCCCCAGTAATGCATCCTCCTTATTAACCAGGTTCTCAAAAGCGAGATGTAATCAGACCTCAAGTCCATTTGCTTCATGCCCTTCCCAGGTCAGCAGCAATGATTTTGTGTTTGTGGCTGTTGATTAGGAGATGAGAGCAGTCAGCAATCATTTGGTTGCTAAATTAAACCAAAATCCCATTTGCTTTTACGTGGAATGTGAAATTCACATTAATTGCACCAACGTTTCCTTTTAATAACATTTTTTAAAGTAGGTATAAACATGCGATTTCCTTGTTTTGACTGCCTTAATGGTGACACAGATTGTTCCAATGGGTGGAGAACAGAAATCAGGCGACCTGATGAATTGCAAGGTGTAGTTCAGGCTCAAGGAGACTTATCCTGAAATTCAAGTACTTGCACTTTTAGCGTAGCCTTACTGCTTAACTAGTTGCTCCAGCGTTTCAATATTTCAAGGGAAACTCTGCTTCAACAGACTTGGAAAGCGTTCTTTTACCTAGGAATTTTTAGGTAGTAAGTTGTATGTGGCCTGTAAGTTGTGCAACATATTCAGATGTGCGTACTTAAGGGAGGAAAATTTTGTCTTCTGTGATCTTAAGTAATATTAAGGAACTTAGTTTTCCTATAGTAATCTCACTTTTAGTTTTGGTTTGTAATTTAATGTACCACTTAAGAAAGCATTCCAGTAAGTATGCTTAAAATCATTGTGTTTATAGCTTTCTCTTTTTTCAGGGTGACTTTCTGACTTTTTAAAACCCTTCCATTAACAAGACTCGGTATGGTGGCAGTAGGAAACTACTTGCACTGAGAAGCATGAGACTTAAAATTTGAGTTCAGTGGAAGACAAGTGGAGTGTAAGCTGTGAGATTAGGAGTCCTCTAGGAAGGAAAATATCCTGGCTTTGGAAGCAGAGCATCAGATCCCTTGCCAAACCAGAATACCTTTAGCTGCCTTTGGGTTTCAGAATGGTTATAGAATGTTTGCTCTAAAACTAAAATCAAAATCACTTCAGGTACCTTGAATTAGGGTACCAAATCTTCATGTAAATCTATGAAGTCTTTACAGTCTCTTTTTCATGAACAGAGAACTAGAGTACCTACCCACCTGCCGCATACATGTGCGCACACACATACCTTGTTCCTTTTCCCATCCCTAGGCATGTTTTTTTGGCAAGGAAGCTTGGACCATTCAGTCAGTGGTCTGAGATGTGTTTGGAGCCAAAGCGTAAGGAGCTGCCATCGCCCTGCAAGCCTGTTTGATAAATTGGGTTAGAAGCAGCCTGACAGTACTGGCTGCAGTAGTACTGTGAAGCAGGTTAAAGGAGATGTCTTCTCTATATCAGCATAGTTTCTGAAATGTTCCCTGGCATTTAAAAGGAGTCGTCGAAGAGCAGGAGAAAAAAACACAATGTTGATGCTCAGAGAGGAATCTGTGCAGGGCTTCTCGGAGGTTTTCATACGTAGGTTTCCTGAAATATCAGTTTAAAGTCTGTTAATGTGAAGTTGAGTCACCAGCTACCTTTCTGAATCGTAGCACCAAAGTCCTGGAAAGGCAAAGCAGTGGTGGGTTTGTTTGTATTTAATTTCTCACATATCCATCCCTGACAGCCAGGCAGTAGCTCCAGCCTTAGTGGTTTTCGCAGACCCAGTGGGAGGCCTTGTGCTTTGGGAGAAATATTTGCTCCTAGCAGCTATTTCTCCATTGTCTGCAGGGAGAAGTGTGCAGGGCTGCCCAGGAGCTTCCTGTGGCCACCAGCCGGACTGTGCTGGTCATGCATGAACGTGCTTGTGCTCTGCTAGACTTTGCCTCTGCTCTTCCTCAGAGCCTGTCTTTATCATTGCTTGCACTCACTTGCATGTTTTCAAATCATTCTTATCTTTTTCTCAGTAAATTCTCAAATAACTAAAGCTTTGCCTTCAATCCTTCATCTTTTCCCCTCTTCTGGTTAGATGACTGTAGGAAAGGTCTCACGTGCAATTGGAGCTATGGCTGAAGTTCTTGTCAATCTGTATGTGAACGATCACAGACCCAAGCCACAAATGCCCCCCCTTGAGCTGGTAAGACTTAAAGCCACAAAGAAACAACAACTTGACATAAAAGCAGTGTTTTCCAGAGTGTCATCCTGACTTAAGACCCTTGTTGTGGAGCACCTTAAGCATTATGAAAGATCTTGGTCTAACACTTACTAAGGAATCGAGTTCATATTGGCAAAATATGCTGATATGTGGATATGTTGGAAGTGTTGCTCACAACGTCTTCTATTTATACTTTTGTTACTTGTCTGTATGAAATAAGACTTCAGGAGGCTTTTATTAAATATAATTACCGGTACAATTAGTAATAGAAGATTATTAATCAAGGTGGCTTCTAAAGAAAGTTTGGTGCAGTACAGGTTTGTGCAATTCTTTTTTAACACGCAAATGCTGAATCACCATGCTTCATTTTAAAGAAAGTTATTTTTAAACCCTGACACTATCCTATGTTGAATTCAGAATCAGTCTGTGGACAGAGCTACAGATTCTTGCCTCACCCCCTGTTCTTCATCTCCTGCCTCCACTGCTGAGAGATGTCAGGTATTGGGAAGCTAAGTCTGGTGGTGTGTTGCGGTGATGATACTTACTAGCCAGCACTGAACTCTGATTGCTTCTGCTTTTCTGTAACCATCTGACCTGTTTTATTAACGTTGTATTTTTAAAAATGCATTTCTATGCTTTACCATTCACGTTTGTTGTTTGGAAGGTTTCATGTAGTTCATACTCAAAAGAATTCCAGGACAGCAAAAGAGATTACTAACAGCAGATTTGATTTAGGATTCTCAACTTTTAAGCACAGGAGTGTGACTGACTTGTGACAATGACAGTTGTGACTTGCACTTAATATTATAAATTTGCTCCAAGGCTACCTTTTGCTGGCAAATGAAAACTGAGTTGTGTGGACTGCATGCCAGTGTCTGAACACGAGTGGGCTCTGCCAGGCCTGCAGCTCCTGTCCCAAGCATGGTACCCTCGAGTGGCACAGAGAGGGCAGGGGGATGGCAGCAGCTGTAGTAGAGCCAGCGTGGATGCTGATGTGTACTGGCCTATAACCAAGGATAACATAATAATGTAAAGTAACCTCTTCATGCCTGCCTCTAATAAGAAGGGAAATCAAGCAGTATCTAGACTACTTATAATTCATTTTTCTGTGCTTTTTATATGTGTATCCACAGAAGATAAAGTAGGGTTTGTAGCAATTAGAAAAAATCTAGTTAACTGGCCAAATTCAACAACAGCTTTTTAAATGTTTCATGTTGTTAATATGGGTCATATTTTAAAATCCAGTGAGTTTAAAGAATGCTGGATGTCTATGGTAGGAATGAAACTGATTTTTTAAACAAATCAAGCCCCAGCTTGGGCTGTTGTCTCAGGAGAAATTGGCTGAGAGGGGGAAGCCTGTCTGTGGGTGATGGGACGTGGGTAGTTCAGACACCAATATCAAGGACTGTTGGCTTTTCTTCCTTGAACTCAAAGCATGAGACTACATTTCCCTCAGGAGTACAAGCTGTTGTGAGCTGAGTATGAGCTCAGTACTACTGAGCTGAACTGATTCTTCAGGGTTTGCTTAGCCCCAAAGGTGTGCCTGTTCAAGGCTGGCAAGGTTTGCCTTCACCCTCGCCTGAGAAACGTTGGTGTCCACTGCCATGAGTGCAAGTGCCTGAGCCAGCACAGCACGGGGCAGCGGGTGTGTGGGGCTGGTGCTGCTCCTGTACCCGAGTGAAAGTGAAGTGCCCTTGAGCTCGCTGGGGAAAGCTGGGTGCAGCCACAAGCTTTGAGTTCCTTTGAGTCCTTGCGATGTCTGATTTATGAGTTGCTGTGTAAACCCACAGAATTGCAGCCAATGAGTAATAAAAAAAGCTGACTTATACATGTTTTAGCTGCGTGTGGAGAAGGAGCTGTGTAAAACTTGGAGCAGTTAAAGCAGCTGCCTACTTCAATAAGAATTTTTATCTGGGTGTCCTGTGAAAGCTTCATATGCATTTCTGTTGTTATCTGTTAACAGGGATCTCTGCGAAAAGAGTTTCCTCAGTCTATTGGGGGTAGTGACATTTGTTATTTCTGCAAAAAACGGGTATACGTGATGGAGCGGCTGAGTGCAGAAGGTCACTTCTTTCACAGAGAGTGCTTCAGGTGTGAAGTATGTTCTACAACTCTCCGTTTAGGAATTTACGCCTTTGATGTTGAAGAAGGTAACACATGAGCTGTTGAACAATACGTTAAAATGTCTGTGTAATGATGCTTGTAATGGAACCAGAGAAAAAGACCTGGCAGAGTAGCTCAGTCAGGAGGAGGTCTGCCAAGTACATTGTTTGTGTCCCTGCCGATCTTTGAGTCCTTCCACTTGCAGTTGTTGTCTTTCAAAAGAGGCTGGTTCAGACCTGAACTTTTAAATGAAGAAATCATCACAGGAAAATAAGTGACAAAAATAGTTTGTCCCATCACAGGTCAAAATTGGAGTGGGGGTGAAAAGGTGTTTTTTCTCTGACTGCCAACAATACAGAATTATCCTCATCTCCCACTGATAACTGGCCAATAAAGTGATCTATAAGGACAAGTCAGAATAGAGACAAGTTTATACAGGGGGAATATTCTTTCTTTAGAAATGTTATGGCTCAGGAGGTGAAAGCAGTACTGGCCGTGGAGCAGTGCCATTTATTGCATTTGATTGTAGAACAGGAGGTTCAGATCTTGGACTCTCCATGCCACCTACGCCTGAGGCTTGGGAACAGGGCATTATGGGCTGTTTTATTTGCTTGCTTTTTTAACTCAGAGGGAAATTATTAGACTCTATCAAAATTCCCTTGCAATTTCCAAGTGATTTGAACATATCCGAATATTAACCTGATCTCTCTTTACAAAAGAATTTAAATTTAAAGGGGAAAGATGGCTCTTTTGCAGTCCAGAGAGTCTTCAGCAAAGATTTTTTCCAGCTGGGTATTTGACTTCCTGCTGCTTGATGCATTGCATTGGTTTGTGACTTGGTATTTGTAGAATCTTGTTTTTCTGCTATTTATTAATCTTAAACCTGTGTGGTAGATGAATGAATGTAAGACCTTACCTTGTTTAAATGTGCAAATCTGTATACTGTAAAAGAAACCCATTCCAAGATGTAAGCAATGCAGAACCTGCAGCTGGTTTCAGATTTCTTTTGCTGCCCAACCATTAAATATCTTGATTTCATCTCTTTATAGACACAATAGTGGGGTTTCAGTGGGTAGATGTAAAGATAAAAGGTCATATAATTTACTTTTTCTCTTGCAGGTAAATTTTACTGTAAACCTCATTTTACACACTGCAAAATGAGTAATAAACACAGAAAGAGAAGAGCAACGTTACAGATCCAGTGCAAGGTGTGTATTGGTTATATTACTAACGCAGGAAATGCTGGGGCAGCTTTACCTGGAGCAGGGTGCAGTATGTGTGTAGTGTGGTTTTCAATGGAAGTAAGCTCTTCACCTAAAAAGTGAAGTTGAACTTAAGCACAGTTAAAAGTGAACATATATATAAAAACTTGAAAGCAGAAACAGGACTTTCTGTATTTTTTTGAAGTGTATTTAACACTTTTTTTAATGCTTTTTGTAAGGAGGCAACAGAAGCATGGAAGAAAGAAGAACCCAAACCTACAGAGGCCACCACAGAAAGCACTTTAACTACTGCTAGCAGTCCAGAGGACAGGTCCCCAGGTATCCTGACTTCCTTCTTTAGGCGCACTCTAAGCTGGCCCCTTCAGGTGACAAGGGATCTGCTTGACATTCCCAGACGCCTGTCTAACTGGATGCATGGTTTTCTGCACGCTACCAATCTTCATTTCAGGGACAATGCGTATAACTATACCTACTTGTATGAACTCTTGAGCCTTGGTGTGCCATTCCTCTGTGCTCTTCTAGAGGTACTTACTCATATGTACCGGGAAGCAGAGCTATCACTTGAAAATGTGCTTGAATGGGCAAAAAAATTCTATAGGGTTTAAATTCTTCTATGTCTTGCTCAGTTGTGCCTTTCAGATTTTCAAAATTAACAGCCTCACTGTTTTCCTGAGGCTTTTTGTTTTGTTGTTGTTGGGTTTTTTTTGTTATTTTCTTGCAATTTAACATGTGACTTAAATGAGCAATAGATTCCTTCTGATATAAACTAGGTGCAATCAAAATTTTCAATATAAAATGTACTGTATGCTAGAGCATGAAGGACAGTGTCCAGACACATTTCCAGAACATGGAGATGGATGAAGGATATTTTGCAAACTTCTTTTTTCCTGTTTTGTCCTGTCTGGGATCAGACCATTGGGAGCAGGTACATTTTAAAACCCTTCTCCTCTCCTCTGCATTTTTTTTCGTTGGACAAAGAAAGAATTTTCGTTCTTTCGGATGTTTGGGAAATATTTATGAAAAATGACTGGGTTTTGAAACCTGAATATGGCGCATACCCCTTTTTTCTTGCTTTCATCTTTTCTCTGGATTTATAACTTGCATGAATGTTTAAAAAAAAAAAAATCATGTATTCATATTGCTCTTAGTCATGCCTTTTACATTTCTCACATGTGATAGATACCCTTTGTTGACAGTGGGTATAATCTGTAATACTAATTTATTTAACATTTTGAAATAAATCTGAAGAGCAAATTGTAGCTGAGTGAAGGCTTGATTGAAACTGCACATCAAAGGAACTGGTAGTGTAATTAGATGTGACTTATTCCTCAACTCAAGGCTTCCTTGTTAGGTAGCTGACTCGAGGAATAACAAATTGTGGAGCCTTCATATGTTACTGAAATCACAGTTGTTGTGCCTCCAGATAGGCACTGGTCCTATTATATTTGGAATTTTTTAAGAACACAAGTTTAGAACAAACAACAAAACCCTGTAAACTTATTCTAAGGATATTACTTCATCAGGTATTTCATTAATTTCAATATGTAAAGCTGATAGTGAAAAGATGAAAATCAGTTATCTGGAGCAGCTGTTAAGTAAATTTTTCTGGTGTCTCTCATCAAGGCCTACCTTCATCAAAAGCTGTCAGGAGCAGGTTAAGTAGGGCTATTTAACAGCAAGGAGACACTGAGAACATCCCAAATTCTGATTGCTTTCTCAGCCTAGGTAGCCAGTGAGGTAAGCCTGCTCCCTGCCTCTAAAATACTTAAATGTTTGAATTCAGATGTTAACCAGGAAATAGATAAGCATATAAATGTGATAATATGTGTAGCCTAAAATGAAAAGTATCTGTAGCATTTATTTCTAGCCAAAATAATATGACTTAAATAATAGGAAATAATTTTACATTCAGCTTGTACCAAAGTTTGAAGTGGTCGTAAATAACTGGGCTTCTTATAGTCTGGGTTATTTATTTATTTTTTTTTTATTTCAACAAAAAGTGGGAAAAGACAATTTGAAGTTGTCTCTTAGCCATTAAAAGGAGATATGTGTTCTGTTTAAAATAAATGACAAAGTGGATTTTTCCTCTAGATATTTTGACTTAATTTTTTGTCTAGAAGGATAAAGCTTTTTACGTTTTATATTCTGGGGAAAATTTGTGAAGTGTATGCACAGAACTTGAAAAAATGCTCAAAAAATTGCTTAGGTATAAGGTAGGATTTGTTTGAAATAAATTGCCATTTATGCTCAAACGTGTGTTTAGCAAAACTTTGCTAGAATAGTGACTGGACACAGAGACCATTATAACAACGTGGTAAGCATCTGTACGTATATAAAGAAATGTACCTTTTTATAGCATTTAAAAAACTCTACTTCAGAACAGTCTACGCTTTTTAATTATTTGCTAATGCCAGCAGTTGTTTCATTCAAAAGGAAAAAATCTGCCGTATAATTTATCATGTTACTTCTGCAACACAGTAAACTGCTAAATTGTCAAGTTTTAACGTTAGACTCATCCTCAATTTTAATATCAGTTTGTCAATAGTGTAGTCTTGCAGAATATTTCTTTTCCTGAAATTTTCTCCTGCTGCTCACTACAGGAAATTTTCTACTTTTCAGCAGAGTGAGAGTAATTGTGAACTTACCGCAAATGGTGACACAGTAAGAAACTTGGAAATTGTTATCCTATGAATTTAAAGCAAGTGAATCTTACTAGTAGAAAGCATTTTCTTTTTTTTCTTCTTTTTAATTTAAAAAAAAAAATGGCTTTATATGGATTTATATAATAGGGAGAAAAATCCCTAAATTCCCACAACAGATTTCAGGAAAAAAAAAAAAAAAACAACATGCAAAATAAAAATTATTTTCCTGAAGGTTTTTAATTATATTACATATTCCTCTGGGATTTCGCTGGTGATTTTCTTGGGAAGGTTGTTTATTGGTATCAATCTAATTGTTAGTTGCTGTGTTACGTTTTTTTTTTTTTAAAAACAAAGCAAAAAAACCAAATCTCTATCTTAATATTCTGTTAGTAAGATGAATTCCTATTTGTCCTTGTTCATGATTTAATGAAAAAAGGCAATATCATTTTGGGTAGTTCTCCTTTGTAATCTTTCTGATGCTTTTCTTTATAACCAAACTAAGTTCTGTGTTTTTTTTTTCCTCTGTTCTCCTCTTTGTCTATCTCCCTCATTACTTGTAGTCCAATTCATCATTCCGGTGTTGCATCCGCTCACTGGCTGAAGCCTTTCTGCTCTCAGGTGATTTTTCTGCTTGCCCGTTCCAAAATCCAACTAACACTGTCATTTGACAGCATTTCATTACATTGGTGTTTTTTAAGACCATTGTGGAGCAAACTGTGTGTGTCTGGTATATTAATGGATGTGAGCTTTGGCATGATCATTTAACCTGTTGCTGAGTTCATAGCTCTAGAAAAGGTAATGTCTGCTCTCTCTGTAGAGAATGTTTTTCCTCTCTGTGTCTATGCATGTATGCTTACTTCCTTGTGCCTTTCAGGTAAGTTAGGCAAGTAAATTGATTCTTGAAAGAACTATTTCTTATTACTTTCAAGGAAAGATTTAAAATAAGGTCAATACAAAAGCCAGTTGATTATCCTGCTGAGCATGAGCACCTATTTCTGTTGTGCTCAAATATTCAGTGAGCAAATTTCCATTGAGCTCAAATATTCAATGAGCAAGCAATGTTGCTGTTTCTAAGCAGTTCTTTTCATTTATAATGGAAAATTATGATATAAAAGCATTCTGTAGGAAAAAGTAGCCAGAGCAATGCAAGTTCCAGTCTTCCAGTCCAAGCAACATACTAAGCAGGCTTAACAAATAGATGTATGCTATTTCTAATCCTTAACATTGAAATGCCAAGTTTATATGACCAGAGAGTTTGGATTTGAATTGTTTGGTTAACTAATATCAGCTCTAACGAGGCCCCATTTGCCCTCTGATTAATGGATTTGTCTTGCTGCATGAGAAGTTGCCAATGCTCTCCATGACAAATCAATGCGATTATTTTGCATGTATTCTTTATTGTAAGTTCCAGTATGTGTAATCACATGATAATATAAAAGAGGAAATGAATCCAAAGAAGAAACAAGGGCTCAGCTTGACCAACAAGTGCCCTACACTTTTGGTTGATATGGTCGTGACCCAGCCTTGCCTGCTGCGGATGCCCTTCAAAGGGAAGGGCAATTTGGAACTGATCTAAGCAGCAACTTGCGGGAAGGGCCAGACATGCTGTGCTACTTGTCCCATTTCATACAACTCAGTCAGGGATGCAGAAGAGCTGCAGGGTCAGAATCCCACACTCTTTTATCTTGCTGGCCTGTATGTTTGCATGACTAAACGATAGTATTTATTTTTGTGGGTATCCTAAAATGTCTTGATGGCTTTTAAAGTCTCCTTGCTGGGCCCACATAAAGCATCTCTATATTCTAAGCATCACTTCCTGGAAAAATAGTTAGGACACAATTTCCTACAAATTGCAGAGCTATGGTGTTTTATTGCTGAGCTAAGCATGCTTTGAGATGAAGGTTGTGATGTAAAGGTCTGCCATTTCAAACCACTTTCTATTGCTGTGCTTTTCTACTCTGTTACAGAGTCTTCCTAGCTCTTCCTGGCCAGTGAGGATTCTGTCCTTCTCCTTCTAAATCTTCTATCTTCACTTTACTTTATAATTCTAATGGAATATTTTTATTAAATAGTTTTTAATGCTGTATTTAAATTTTCACATGGAAATTCTGTATTTTGCACACAGTGAAAATTGTTTCAGCTCTATTTATGGTATTTGCTGTAAACAAAAATAAATGTAGTTCTTTGTAAGTCTCCTTGTTTCATCTCTTCCTTTTGAAAGTATTTCTTGAACAGTGACTTCATCGTGACTTCATGCTTGTTTTTACAAATTCCTCTTCTGGTGGATGCTGTTGAGTTATCTTTGTAATGTCCTGACCCAGAGGCTGGGGTTTCACTGTGATGTTATAATTGTGTGTGTGTTCCTTTTGGAACGTTCTTGACTCTGAGATTCTATGCTAGTTATCCCATCCGCTTGAGATCAGAAGATGCCTGGTGTTGGGGTTTATCCTTCCTGGGAATGCAAAGTTGGTGTTGGTGAGCATGCGAGCTGCTTGTATTGCATACCTGAATGGCAGTTCTCCTCTTCTCTTTGGCTTCTGTTACCTTTCCATACGTTTTTATTTTGTACATTAACAAATGTCATAAAAGCCATGGTAAGTTACACGCATTTGAGATCTTAGATCGTATACAGAAAATGCAGATAGTAACTGTGGGTAAAGCTTCGTTTTCACTCTGGAGTGCTATTTGCCAGCTCCCTGTGTCTTCTGGACCCCTGGAAGTTGCATCTAAGGGTGACTTACTATCTTATAACAGTGGTCTTGTTTTATTTATTTATTAATTTCATTTAATTTCCTTTGCTCTGTCATGTTTTTTGGTTTTTTTTTTCCCATTTTCTATTATTATTTTTAAAGGTGCTGCTGGTGTTTTTAAACAGCAAGTTCTCCAAAACAGCTTTTCTAAGTCTTCCCTTTCATCTTCTTTCTTTTGCTCACTCTGCAGTCCCTAAGCTACCACCTCTGCCTTTGTATTTCAAGGGAAAAACAAATCACAGAAAGAACAGTCTCAATTATTTAATGGAAAAATCATCATTTTCTTGTTTTAAAGTAATTTCAAACTGAGTCTGACTAGAGTTGTCTGAATAACAGGAATGATTTTTTTTTTTGGGGGGGAGTGTTGGTAGAGAACAGAACATTGCAGAACAACAACAAATGTCATTCCCAACAAGCTATTCCATCTGCCAAAGAAAAAGCCACCCAGCACAGCAAATGTCATTTTAGACAGTACTGGGTACTTGCTTAATTGCAATGGACAGAGCAATTCAGATAAAAGTAGATTCACTCTTTGTACCAATTTGCAGTCTCAGAGCGGGCTTGCTTTTTGCCTTCTTTACTTGATAATTTTAGGCAGAGGCAGTGTCACAGTAACATCAGAAGATGTTTTTGTACCTGCAAAAGGTGGTGATTTGTTTGGCATCGAAGCTTTGAGAGGCACCAGATGTTCATGCTGTTCTCACAAACTGCTTCACTTATTCCTGCTAAAATATCAAAACAATAACTTGAAATCAGGGTAATGTTTGAGTCTGGATTTGTTGTATCTATACTTTTCTGTGGTGATGCAGAAGGCCCCAAAAGTCAAGTCACTAGCAAATCCAATCCAGACAAAATGACCAGTGTGAGGGGAGCAAGCTTGTGTTAGTTTCTTCATTCTCAGTCCAAATCCTTAGACAATAAATTTGTAAATATTCCTTTGTTTGATTGCCGGTAATGCTGCTGGTGGCAGAGGCTGGTGAATTAAGTTCGGAGCGAATTTAACAAGGCTAATTAAAGGGAGGGAAGCCCTTCACAAGCCTATGCAGGGAGGGCTGATTCCTCCTACTACCCTTGTGCTGAGCTCTCTACAAAAGCTCAAGCCTCCAGCAAGAGTGTGCTGTCAGAAACACACCCCAAAGCAGCTCTGCTGTGTGCCTGCGCATAGCTGGAAGCGGCAGTGATGCTTGTTGGAAGAGCAAATGGGCTGCTACTTTGAACTCGAGCTGCCACTGAACTGAGTGTCTTCTGAAAACCATGGGTTTTGAACAGATGTCACTGCCTCTTTATGTTGTCAGTGTTTGCTAAGATGTGAAAGCTACATGTTACAGGTGCCATGATAGCACTAGAGCTGAAGAGATGATGTTTCTTGTATTTGTTGAGTTCAGGGGTTGTGCACTCTCACTCTCTTTGCTCCTCTTGATGCTCATTCAAATCAGTTCTGAATTAATCTGTTGCCACTAGCCCTATGTATCAGTTAGTGAAAAGCAAACATGCCAGAATTATGTAAAGGTAACCTTCCTTTATTAGATTATGCTAATGCTTTATAATGAAAAAGATTTTCAAAAAAGATTGAGGGAAAAGTACAGACAAATATTAAAATTGCTTGGACTCAAATGTCAGCCTTTCTTAACTCCATCAAGAAGAGTAATTTCTGTTCCTCTCGGTTTCTTCTTGACTGCCACAGCAATAAAATAACAGCGAGCATTTTTTCTCCATGTATTCCAACCTCAATCAAGGGCTATGGTCTGTGTTTTGCCTCAACATTATGGCAATTAGTTACTATAATTGACTTTAATTGACTTCTTGCTCACTCATTCCTCACATTGCAATCAAAACAATGAGTTCTAAAATGCACTGGATTCTCTGTTAATATTTACATTTTCAAAGGTATGACATGATTGTAGATGACTTGATTTTTTTTATTTTTTTATTTTGCCCGGAAGATCACGTTGCTGAAGATCAGAAGACATTCTGCATTAATACTTGATCCAAGTATACATATTAAGTCATAAATATTTCCTTGAGCCTCTTTCCTTTGCTTCAAGAACTATGTTAACATAAAAAGAATGGAAGCTTTGATCTCATCAGGTGATGGTCTCCAGACTCATTTGAAATGGCTGGAATTTCTGATGTCCTTCTGAAATGTGAAATTACAAAGAAACTTGCATGTTACTGTGCTCTTGTATTTGCTCCTTCAGCATTTGTTCTACAGGAATTAATTCCTATCTTTGTTTCATCTTTGGTGCTTGGAGTCTGTGTGTAAAGAAAAATATTATTTTGGCAGATGTGAGATTGCTGATCACTCCAGGGACAAATCATTGTGGATGCACTCTGAATTTGCAATTGTTACGTGCATTAATATACCAGACTAACACAGATTGCTCTGATAAAATATACATTTGCTCTAAAATTGTGGGGTTTTGAGAAACAAATTTCCATAAGTATATAACTTCAATATATCTAATAGTTTTTAATTGGTTGCTTTTTCCTTTATCTCTGTAATAATATTTGCTTAGTTTATATTAATTTTAATGTACACTGTCCTGGATACATTCACATCTGTGTTCTTTGGACTCTGTCTTGCTTTGTACGTCAAGCTCCGTGACTATCATTTTGTGACTGAATTCTGAAGTGTCTGTTCATCAAGTAAGTAATGGATGATTTGAAAAAGTGCCTGGGCCCACAGTGGCATGGGAGAAGTCATGATGGTGGTGTGGGGAGAGGAGGAGGGGCGATGGATGAGCCCATCACCAGACCTCAAGGGAGAAGGAGCAGCACAAAGCATTTGCAGGCAGCAGTGGCTGGAGGCTGGGCCAGCGATGTGGCCCCACTTCCATGGGGAGCAGTGTGACATCTCGTGAAAATGAGAAAGCAGACCGGCTTCATTCTTTGCTTTTTGCTAGATACCGTAATGTGGAATTGAATTCTGTAGACAATGATGTGAGCATGAGCAGAAAAGGGGTGGAAAGGTGAGAAAAACTGTTAAATGTGAAACGTAATGTCTCTTACTGAAGGCTATTTCAGGGACAGGAATCTGCCTGGTGGATTCTCAAGTGTGTTGAAAAGACATGAGTTTGGTAAAGGACATCAATTTGGGAATGCTGTTAGAAGCCATATGGCGTCCTAATGCAGATCTGCAAAACAGCTTAATGGGATGTCTCTTAATTTCGATCTCTAATGGAGGCAATGCTCTCAGGCAACATTGCATGTTTTGAAGCTCAGACTACAGTGCTCAGCTGAGGTTGTAATAGGTTTGAGCTGGAGTTTCACTCCAGTGTGGGCTGGCAGCAAGCATATTGCAGTATGACCAAGGTCTATGCAAGCTGGAAGAATTGTAGTTCTCTGATCCCACCTCACAGTCTCATGTGGGCTGGGCTCCCCTGATGAGTGCTTTCTGCTCTGTATCTTATCCCTGTGCCTGCTGGCTTCATTCCTACTGTGCTTCCACAGCACTGAAGATGCTTTCCTTCTGCCCCTGCAGCTTTCTTAGAGTTGTGCTGTATTATAAGCAGAACCCAGACATGATTTTGGGGGGTCTATTATGCAATAAGCAGCCAGAGAGGCAGTCAAGTGTGCTGGGTGTACTACAAATCAATTTGTGGTCTGATGACTGAATTTCTTAATGTCAGTTTTTGATGCCAACTGGTGTTTGCTTTCACCATCGGAACTGCCCGCATTTTTGACCAATCCCACTTTAAAATTATTCACTCATGTCATTGCCTTAGTCAGCAGCTCCATACAAGGCCAGGCAGAGTCCTCTCATCCTGTGAATGAATTATAGGGTGACACAGTTTAATGGTAGGATAAAAGCCTCATAATTGCCAGCAAGCTAGGCTGGGGACTTACGGGGGGGGGGAGGAGTGCTGAGCTGCGGTGGCTTTGCAGGAGGGGTGTGTGAGCATAGGTTATTTCTGCAGTGATGGTTCATAGCTGTGGTGGCTTGGTGCTTCAGTGGGAAGAAGATCTCACCCCAAGCACTGCTACCCTGGCTTCAGGAGAGCTGGGGGCCAACTGGCAAGGTGACCCAAACCTTGTCCCTGTCACAGGACTGCAGCCTTAGCTGGTGCTGCTGGGCGCAGCAGGGAAGTGACCTGTGTGCCAGCCCTGGGTGCCCGTGCCTCTGCTGCCCAATAGCAGCAGCAGCACCTGGGAGTTCAGTGTTTTTTATCTGAGGGTTTGAAGGCCCTTAGCCATTACTGAATGGCTGTGACAGCTCCGGGTAAGTACTGCTCCTGTTCCACAGGTTTCAGTGAGTCACAAAAACATGATGTGTCAGAGGTAACAATACATCCTATCCCAAATACAGATTATAACACCTGATTCCAGTAGGTTTTCTTCTTCCCCCAAAACAAGGCCCTTGTGCCGTAAGAAATCACCACTCTGGTTGCAAGGGGTCAGGGTGCTCGCAGAGCTTTCTCTGCACCAGTCTTCCTGCAGGAGCTTTCTTGCTGACCGGTTTACTTGCTGAGTGTTTTATGGCCCCAAGAGGAAAGGTTGATACCATTTGCAAAATTTTCTGGGTCTGTTTCTGCCTTTTGTTTTTTGTCTGCCTTCACAGATGTTCTGAGTTTGTAATAGGGGTCTCTGTACTTTGGTTAGCTTGGCACCACTAAATCCCCCTTTCTGCTCATGTGTGACTCCCATTTGGTCTGACTCAGCTGAGAAATATCACCATATCTTGCTGAAAAATGAATTTCCCTCTCACAATTTAAAACCAGTTGAGGTAGAGGAGGATGGTCGCTTATGGCACAGCAGCGTTAGCATGATTTTCAGGCTGCTGCGGCTGGCTTGATTTGGGATTTTTTTCAGACAGGTTCAGTGGGACATCTTTGACCGTTTCTCTCCAAGGCAGGCGGAGGCGCGTGCAGAGTGGCAGCTCCAGAGCAAAGCTGATAAAAAGCAGGAGGCAGCTGGTGGCCGAGGTGACTGGTCCCGCAGGGAGTGGTTGTTATTCAGGCTTTGTGCTGCTGTGAGTGGCATGTGAGTCCCTGTCCCTGTCCAGCTGCCCCCAGCAGGCAGTTGCTTCTGCCCAAATTTGGCCGGTCCCCGAGCTCCTGACATCTCCCTGTCAGGTCGCAGTCATGTTCTGCCTGCTGCTAGTTTGGCAGGTGGCTCAGGAACAGCAGCTGGTGCAGAGAGCCAGGCTGCCCTGTCAGATGGGATGCACCAGTGCAAGTAACGTCCCCTTTCTGTTGGCT
This sequence comes from Penelope pileata, assembly GCA_013396635.1. Classification (NCBI taxonomy): domain Eukaryota; kingdom Metazoa; phylum Chordata; class Aves; order Galliformes; family Cracidae; genus Penelope; species Penelope pileata. The sequence continues at coordinate 716,259 of WBMW01003834.1, read as the reverse complement.
GTCTGTCAGCACTGGCTTCATAAGGCATAAGATACCTTAAATGGTGGTCACAGTGGGTGATGGCCCCTCTGGAAGGGGCCTCTCCTCTGCTCCATGTGTTTTGGCTCCCAGCTACAGGGCCCAACACTGCACTGCTGTTTCAGCTAAGTAAAACCGACAGCAATTGCACTGACTGCATGTCATGAAATAGAAATAGCTGTCAGTGCCTCTCTGCAGCACTGAACTGGGGAGGTGCAGTGGGACACCAGTGCGTAACTCAGCACCTTCACCTTGTGGAAATGGCTGCTGTTGGCACAGCTGCTGTGACAGGGAACACAGTGACTTGTTTCTCTGCTTTGCAGTGGCAGAGGGAACTTGCTTGAGGTTGGACCACTTGTAGCAATTTGTTGGTCGCAGAAGAGCAGTGAATGGCTCTGAAATTTTAGTTCTCAAAAACAGAGTTGAAGCTTTTTGGCAGTGGCCTTGCCATGCCAGGCAATGTGAGGCGGTGCTGAGGCAGCACCAGCCCTGGGCTTGGGTCTGCGGGGCTTATCGCACCCCCAGGGCCCCAGGGTCTGGCAGTGATGCCGGGGTTGGTTTGCCCTCTCCTCAGTGAGGCCAGTGCTGCACTGCTCCTGGGTAGCTGGAGTGTGACCGAGAGTCTGGTTCCTGCCCTGCACTTCCTGGGGTGTGAACTGACTGAGTCACTCCAGGAGAAAATGCCTAACAAAATGAATTGTGAACTTCTGGGCTGTGAGGATGTTCATGTAGCTCGTGTCTGTAATGGAGGTAAGAGCAACCTCGCAGCTCCCACACGGCCTCGGCCCTTCCCACCGGGCGCGGAGGCTCTGAGGGGCAGCAGTGCAGCCTGTGGGTCTGGGCCTATGGAGTGCGTCTACAAAAAGTGGCGGAAAAAGGTGAAAATGCTTCTTAGGTCATGGTGCTGGATGTCATTCTGTAAGTACCTGAGAGTTTTAAGCTTGCTGTGAGTAAATTGCTGTGATTTTGTGGTAACATTGGGCTTGTGTGGCTTCTGCCAACTCGGGGCCACCTCTGGGCTGTGGGCAGCGAGGCCTCTCCTGAAGCATGGCGGGATGGCGCTGCTCAGGGCTGGTCAGCGTGTGTAGGGACCTCGGAAAGCTTCCCTGCCTTCCTGACCAGAGGCAGCTGCTCCGCTGAGCAATAGCCAAGCTGAAGGCTGTTCCTGATAGCGGCCTGGGAGCAGGCCCTGTTGGAGAACCAGCCCGGCTGTCTGCTTGGCCGTGGTCACTGCTCGGCCTGACAGGTGAGCTCTTGCAGGTCCCTCTGGAGCCAGGAGCTGGCTGAACCACTCTGAAGGACAACCACACTGTCCAAACTTCATTGCTCATTTACCCTTTGTAAGTAAATGATTGTGGTGTTTGGATCACTAGCGCTGTGGGGAAAAACAAGGATTTGTACTCCTTGATCATAGCTGTGGAGCTAAAATAAAGCCTCCATCCATGGTTTTTTAAGTTCTGGCAGCGTTACAGATGTGTGTATGTCTGTGATGTCTCTGCCACTTTCTGGCCACATCTCATCAGACTTATTTGTGACAGATGGGGCTATTTTGGATGCAGGGGTGAGCTGGCCCTTTGCCTGACTGGAAGAGTGAGGATTTGAGAAAACTTGACATGATACTTAATGGGGAAATAGAAGTGGTTTTTACTGGAAAAAGATCTGAATCTGTCCAGGGGGTCTGCACGGGCTGTTTAGCCAAGCCTGCACGCTGGAGCGAGCCTTGCACGCCCCTGGCCTTGGGGTGGCTGCTGGTCCAGCTGTGAGCCCCAGCACGAGCGGTGGGGACACTGCTCATGTGCCACGCGGTTAAGCTAAATCCTTTCGCTGTAAGGAAAACAGTTGTTTCTCTCTCAGTGCAGGGATGGTGAGATAGGCTTGAAATGCAGACAAAGGAGAAATTGTTTATCCAAATTTTTCATCCTGTTGGAGTGAGAGGGTCAGATGAATGCAGAATTGTTCTCTTGCAGTTGCTGACTGTGTTACTGTTGTTTATATAACTGAAGGCAGCTAATCTCCACCATTTGTATTGGGAAAAAAAAAAAAACAACCCTAAAGCCATGTTATTTACTCTCAGTGGAAGTCAGTCAAGGACTGATCAGGAAGGCTTGGGCTGGGGAGAGGCACTTGCACTGGGGAGACTGACAGTAGAGACTGCGTGTGGAGGTGCTGTTGCCCCCAGGACATGTCTGTATGTGAATTATTTTCTGGAGTGGATATGCCAGTGTCCTGAGTGTTATCCTGTACTGTAAAATGTGTTGCAAAATCTTTTCTGTTTGAAAGAACTTTAGAGCAATGCACTGTTTTTTGTAGCTGTAACAGCATAAAGGATTGCTTCCCAAAGCCTACAGTTGCCCTTTGTGCTGGTGGCCATGGAAAAGCAAGGAAAGAAGGATTGCTGTCGTGAACATGAGCAGCAGAAGATAGGTTAAAATACATGTTTTCCTCAGCTGGGTGAGATCTGGGCTTCTGTGCCTTTTTTGGAAAATATCCCTCAAGTAACTTTTTCAGTTTTGTTTGGCAAAGTTTATAACTGAAGAACTGAATCCAAATCACCTGCGCGTAGTGTCAGTTTTTTTCCTCAAGTGGGAAAACAAGTATCACTTTTGTCCTTCTGGGTCCAGTCTGGTACTGAAGCGAACAAACCTACTCCAGCCTCTGCCTGGGCAGGCAACGTTTCCCAGTGGATGGCTGTCTGCAGCACACAGAGAGGCCAGTCCCCTCTCTTCAGCAGCGTGTTGAAAACAGCCCATCTGCTGCATTTGCTGTGGGCTGGTGACAAATTGCAGCCACCACCCTGAGCGCTTCAGCTGAGCCTGGTTTTGCTCTTGGTTTGTGGCATATGGTTTTGTCACACTGCTTAGAAAAAGAAAGTGCAAGGAGGCTGGTTTCATGGTGCCACAGAGCTGCTCTCGTTACTGTGGCCAGCAAAGCCCTTCCAAGCCCTTGCCTTGGGCCAGGTCCCTACTGTGCCACCAGCTGCTGAGCCGCTGAGATGTCTCTGGCGTCAGAAACTGCAGAGCTGAATACCAGAGCCCTTGTTAATGCCCAGAGTGATGGTGTGACCAAAGCAGAGCCCTGGGACAGTGTGACCGCTGGGGAACATCACCTGTGGCTGGTCTGGATGACAGCAGATTAAGCAGGTTAGCAGCAATTCATGGAAAGCAAATTCTCTCATTCCCACCAGACCTTCAGACAGCAAGTTACTGTTGTGCAAATGCCTCAAGCAGCCCAAGCACCCGGCCCGTGCAGGCTGCAGGGCACCCGCTGCTGCTCGCTGAGTGTGGCTGGGAGCGCTGCCCCACTTACTCCCTAGCCTGCACCCCTTCACAGAAATGCCAAAGGGCATGGGAGGGTCTGGAAATTAGCATGTTAGCTCCTTGACTTGCTTGTACTGACTAGTTGAGGGACTGTGACCACCTAAATACTCTAACGTGTGTCAGTAGGACAGTTCCACCATAACTGGGCAGCAGCGCAGTGAGCGATACTTGTGCTGCGTCCTGTCCGTTCCTGCAGTCTCAAGCATGTGACATGATTGATTTGTTGTCTGCTGCCACAAGATTAACACCTTCTACATGCACAGCTTGCTCGTAATCCACCCTCCCGGGTAAATTATTTAAACATTTTGGCAAAGGATTAGTAAGGGCTTCAGCCCAAACTGTGACTATGGAGAATGCACGCTCGCTGCTAGAGGTCTTTAGCATGCTGAAACATAAGATAGTAGGAAGGGTGGTAGGAAATCTGAAGTAAGTGTGGTGAAAGTGAAGTGGGATCTGATGAGAATGCTATTTTGAGTCTGTTTCCCGATGACTTGCCTCTCCTCTGATAACATCTGGTGCTGCCTGTGGGGGTCAGTGGCACAGCACCAGCTGACATCGGCAGGAAAACAGGGACTGTGCCCTTTTCCGTCATGGAGACCGGATGTCCCTTTAGCTTTGCATTGTGTTTGTTTATCTTAGAAAGTCCAACTCCCCTGACTGCGTCTCTTAGCTGCCGGTAGTAAATCTCCTGTCCTGGGGAGGAAACCTGACCCGAGTGGGAGCGCCAGCAGGCCACAGCATCCCACAGCCCTGCTGCCCTGGGTGTGGGGCTCAGTCAGCCTGCATGCCCCTTCCTGTGTGGGAACAGCAGCAAGGCCGGTTGTCCTCTCTTCTAGTGAAGAAGTGGGATAGCATGGCACATGCATCCAGGCACGGACCGCTGAGAGGACCTAAGCACTAGAAAATTCAAATATCTAGGGGCTTATGTGGGAATTGCCACCTTGGATGTAGAGGCTGAATGTCCACCTCCTTTGTTTTGCAAGAGCTTGGGTTTCCCCAGAGCTCGGGGGTGCCCAGAAGTGCCCAACAACTCAGATGAGCACAGCCAGCCTCCTACGAGGCCCTGCCTGTGCCTCTATGAGGGCTGGTCTGCCAGCCCGCAGGGTGCGTGTCCCGAGGTGTTTGCAGTGGTGACCAGAGGCACTTGGCTTTCAGTGTGCAGCATAATGGGAGTCAGGGCACAGAGGCTCAGAGCCTGGTTGCCACAGCAGAGTCAGGCTCCCAAAAAAGTAGTGTATTCCCACTGTGGGATTGCACATCACTGGCACATCACTGTGCCCACATCTCCATGTGGACCTGCCCTGTGGTCCAGAGTGCATGGTGAGCTGTGAGGCTCCCAGCTGGAACAGGGAGATGCAAGGGCTGCTGCTGTGTCAGCAGCCTTGTCTCTGCTCAGCAGCATGGGTGTGTGCTCACCTTTGTGTACGTGCTCAGGCTGCAGGATGATTCAGGAGAAATTTGTTCACACAACTCTTCTTTAATTTTTTTTTTTCCTGAAACAAGCACTTATAAAGCTGGAAATTCTGTATTTTAAATTTTACATTTGTATCAGATCACTTTTATTTTCTTGATGACGCTCCTTTAAAATGAAAGGCAGCCAAGGCCAGTGGTGGAGTCTCCCAGCGGATGGCCCATTTAATTCCTTTGTGTCGCCATGGCAGTGCTGGTAATAATTAACAGGTGGGTTCAGGTCTGTGCAGCCTCCAGGCTTTTGTTTGAGTTGGCCACTGCTCTCTCTCTGTGGTGTTTACACGAATCCACCAGCGGCTTCTTGTTGCTGCTTGCGCTCTGTTCTGCTTGGTTCTCTGGGGCTGAAACCTGCCCTGTGCAAGAGCCCGAAGCGCTCTGTGGGGCTGCGTTCTGTCACCGCAGGGCTCAAGGCCCACTGCCAGCGCTGCCTTTTAGGAGAGGATGGTAAAATTGTGTAGCGTCATCAGAGCCTACGAAAACCTTGGCTCTTGGGCGTCTAGGGCACCTCTGCCTTCTGTACAAGCCAGGAACCCAGGGAACAGTCCTGCTGTGCAAAACTGCAGCAGCAGCTTCCATCTCTTCAAAGGTCCTCTGCAGTTCGTAACCCAGTGTTTGGGTTAACGCACACAGGTGTCCTGCGTACAGAAACACCGAGGCAGCTCAGCTTCTTTCTGCTTTTGTGGAGTTGAGTGCAACTTAGTTTATTCAGCTTTATATGCCACAGTGCAAATATTGACTAAATAAATCAGGAAGGAGTGGTTTTGCTTCTTAAGGCAGGATGCTGATCTTAACCTGGTTAGTTCAGCTATGAATGCAAGTTCATCTCATTCAGAAAGGACTCCGCTGTCTAGCAGTTTCCTGAGAAAGCCAGCTTCTACTGCACAGCAGCTCTCCAAAAGGAGAGCACTGCGATACCTTGAAGAGCAGCAGAGAAATAGGGCTCCTTAAGTGGAGGTGGCTGCACCTGAGGCACAGCGTGGCCTGGGTGACAGCCTGGTCCTGCGCCAGCTCTGCCTATTGTCATTAATGACATAAAATCTGGGGGAGCGGTGGGCTATTGCAGAGGGACTGGTTAGCCTGACGTGTTTGCATTCAGGAACCGCACTGGGAGTGATGCGCAGGGCATGTGCCTGCAACATGACCTGGAGACAGTTGCGTGGTGATGGGTGGGAATCACTGCTCCAAGCCACCCATGGGTGAGCGATGGTTCTGCAGCGTGCAGGTCACTGCCCCAGGACACCTGCTGCAAGGGTTTGCTCATGGCACGCTTGCCCTGGTTTCTTTTCTGTGTTATCGTGTGCAAACACTGCATGTTTGAGTTGCAAACCCTTGCGAGGAGGAGGATGGGGCTGAGCGAGCTCCTGTAGTGTATGGAGGAGCTGCAAGTTAACAAGGAGTTTAATGGATGTTTACTACATACTTAGCTTTCGTAGATGAGAAGACAAACCACATCTCAGATCTGATTTTTTGTTTCCACTTAGGCAGATGTAAATAAGAAATAAATGTATGGTGCTTTTGCCACATTTAACATGTGAGGTGAACTGAGCAAAGCCATGTTCCTGGAGCATGCCATTTGTGCCTACTGGGCTGCAGGGGAACTTGCAAACTTGCAAGGCTGATATGTTTGTGTTTGCTTGTGCAGGAGGCTGTAGTTGCTCAGAAGTTAAGGGTTTCACAGGGAGAGATGATCTCCTGCCTTTGGCTCCATCTGTACCATCTGGAATGATCTAGGGAAACTTGGCTTTGTTGTTTGTTCCTCCTGCCTCAACACAAAGTACAGGGGTTATGCTGTCATGTTTCTTCTTTTCCCAAATCAGTGCTTGTGTCTGCTGCACACACTCAAAAACAACCTTCTGAAGAGCCTGTGCTTATTTTGCTCACTCCCCCTGTCCTAAGTTGACCTAAACTTGCAATGAAAGGCTAATGTTTTGGCAACCCAAACAAGGTTGGTCCATCTGACTGGGGGGATGGAACCAGATGATCTGTAAGACCCCTTCCAACCCAAGCCATTCTGTGATCTGCTGCCTACCACACACACACACATCAGGGACCTGAAAACAGAGCACATGCCCCTGCTATTGTGGGTGGCTCATGTCTTTGGTACCTCTGCTGGGCATCCAACCCGATGGCAGTGCCACCCAACTGAGCCAAGAGCCTGCGGCTGCCCTGCAGATTCCATCTCTTTGTGCCCCAGCTGGAGAACCACATCAGGGCCACACCACAAAGCCTGGCCTGAAGGCATGGTCTTGGTGTGCAGGGCTGTTGGTGCTCCAGCAACCACTGCCAGTGGCCAAGGGCCACCCAAAGCAGAGGCTGAGATCCCTGACTTCAGCTGACCCCTAACGCCCTGCTGTCACCTTTGTGCTTTTCCTAGGCTGCTGCCTGCCTGTGCCCGATGAACCTACTTCCCCAAAGAAAGCCAAGAGTGTCCTGGAGCGCCTCGACTCGGAGAGCTGGTTCTCATCCCCTTCCCCCGAGTGGGCCACCGTGAGGGTCATCCCTGAGGAGGAAATGACAGAGCACAACCTCCTTGCTGTTCGGGTCATGGTCACCAGTGATGCAAGCAGGTACTTGAAAAAGACCTTTAAAAAAAAAAAAAAAAGGAAAAAAAAAAAGAAAAGAAACAGCAGCCTGGTTTTCTCTGGAGTACTGTGGAAAAGTATAGCAAAATACAGTATCAAATACGCATACAGCTGGGTTTAAAAAAGAAGAAAAAAGAAAAATTTCTCAGAAAAACAATTGTTCTTTACCACAACCATAAATCCCTCCAGACATATGACTCACTTTGCAGGAAATATTCAAACATTTGCATCCCACACAGGGGCCTGAGTCAGAGAGAAAAACATTACTCCAATCAGCCTGGGTTCAGCCATTTATTCTTCCAAAAAACTTCAGGGATTAGGGCAGTGGGCGCACTGTGGCAAGAGTGCATCCTGCAGCACAGTCACCTGCTACATGGGGGCCACCAGGCTGCTTCACAGCCCCGTTGCCTCGCTGGGTGTTTGATGGCCTGCCCACCCCTAAGTCATACAAAATACCATGACTCTCCCGGAGCTGTCAAAGGAAGCCTGATTTCTGTGTAAAAACTATAATATATTGGTTTTCTGGGCAGGATTCAGTGGGAGTTCACTCCAGTTATAATAAAGATTAGATTGATATCTTCCAAGTAAAGTAGTTTTCCTTACTGAGAATTTAAGAAAAAACAACAAAGCAAACCCAAAGCTGACTGTTGCAAACAGAGCTATTACTCTGTGATGAAGCTCACTCAAAGTCTTGTAGGCCTTTTAACCCTGATTCTTGGTGATGCGTATGCGTTGTTGAGGGCAACCTTCTTACAAATGAAACTCTGCTGTTCCATGTTGGAGTTTAAATGAGATTTGTGCTCTGCCATGTGTCAGGGTGTTCTTCAGGGAAAGGATAAATCTCAGCTGAGGTCTCTCCCCCACAGAGAAAGGAGAGCTCAGGGAGAGGTTTCCTGCCCGTTGGACAGATCTCGCTGCAGCGTGCCTGCTTGTACCCACGCTAATACCCTGAGGCTCTTTGTGCCTCACACATGAGCAGTGTGCAGAGAGAGGAGCCAGCTAATCCCCCTGATCTGAGGGATCAGCCTCTTTTCCTCCAACTGTGTTTGTGGAGAGGCCCCTGGTTCCTGTCCAGGGTGACGCTGCTGCTGTCACCAGGACGGCGCGTGCCAGTGCCCCTGAGATCAGCTTCCCGCGCTGCCTTCAGGGGCCGTGCACTTGTGCTGCTCTGGCCGGTGAGCCATTGCCTAAAAAGGGTTGGTGAGTGAAATAGCAAGTGACAAATGGCATTGCAAGGTCTGAGTGAGCATGGGGCCGGAAAAACAACCAGCTCAGTTGAAGAGCTTTTCAGTTCAAGCTTTAGTGCTTGTGAATAATGACTGCCTATCAAGCAGAGCTCGGAGGGCAAGCCTCATCCTACAGCACTTAGGTCTTTGCCAGCCAAGGGAAATAAATGTTCTGCTCTTTAAAACAGGAATATATCTATCAGTATTCATAGCACGTCTTTTGTGTGGCGTTCTGCCCAATCTCAGTGTGGTATCTTGCAATCTCAACTATCAAAGACTTCATATATAAAATATATATTTTATATAGAGAGAGAGAGATGAATGAGTGTGTGTGTATAAATATATGTATATAATGTATATGTATATAAGTTTATATAGTAGTGCCACCACCAGGGAACTTGCTAACCCGCAGCTCCCCTGGTGCTGGTTTGATCTGGGAGATGCAGGGATCCAGGGCTGGCTGGTGCTACAAACATGGCGTGTACATTGGCTTTTAATTGGCTTTTAGACTGTCTGCAGCCACTGTCTGATCTGGTTATGTGTTACACAAAGTCAAGCCATCAGAAACTTGCTGCTTAACCTGAGCCATCCGGAGAGGTTTTCTTCCAGCCCCTGCTGCATGGCTGCACTTCCCAGTCACAGCCTTTCCTTTCACTTGCCTTCCCTGTGTTGTGTGGGCTCTGTCCTGTGGCTGTTGTAATTAGTGGTTACTTTCTACGAGGCAGTGAGTGCTACATAAATATGAAACAGCTTTCTCCTGCCACACCAACATAAGAGGGTATAAGCTCCTCATTTTCAAGTTCCTCATTAATCATCACAATAAGTCTAAGAACTGTTAGCGTTGTCTTCGTTAAAAATAGGCTGAATTGCGTGGTGGTACACTTATTTATGGTGGTGGGAATGTGGTCACATCAGAAGGCCTGAAAGTGCCCATTCCCTACAATTTGGCCTTTACAGATGAAAGAAATCCTCTTAATATTGGGGAAAAAAAAAGACTAATAACCGCCTGCACAGGTCATTCTCCCACCCAGAGGCAAGGTCACAACACATTATGTCACCCTGGGTACGTGTTTGTGTAGTATAATTTTAATTTGTGTAGCATGCTTTTAATTACATTTACGTCTGGCCTCTCCTTGCACTCTCTGTGCCATCCCGATGGCTCCCACAAAGCAGGGCTGTCTGCAGCAGGTTCAGTCCAGGTTTTGTGCAGAATCTGGGTAGCAGAAGTATTACAGGAGCATGGATATCTCAGCTGTGTGGTGTCCACAGCAAGTGACAGTGCTGAACTAATAACAACAAAAAATGCAAAATAAAGATGCCAGCTCTGGCTGCAAAACCTCTATTTCTCTGTAGCCCACAGTGCTGTCAGTGCTGATGCCAATGCTCATTGCACGAAAGGGGAAATAAACACCTGCATTCCCTGTGCCTTCTGAACTGTCCTGCTCTCTTCTCCTCTCTTCTCCTTCCCCCTAGCTCTGAGGGGGAGTCTGATTTTAACGGCAACTCCTCCAGCTCTGAGGTGGGTGAAGGACAGACCTCACTGCTGGAGCCCCCTGCCTGCCCGAGCCCCCCCCGCCGCTGGACATTGCTCGCCAGGAGCCCTGTGGAGCCCGAGGAAAGCTGCAGAGCATCCAAAGTTGCTGATGGTAAGTGGCATCCCCTGTGCCTGGGGGGCTGAAGTTGGGTTTGAGAGAGAGGTTGCGAAGGAGAGGTTCACAAAACAATCATTCTTCACAACCACTAGCAATGTGGCCAGGCTGTACCACTTAGCAGTGCCTTCGTTTTGGAGGATTTCTGCTTTTTGGGTGCTCTAGCAGTGTTCAGAAGATTGCCTTCTTCTTTACTCATTGATTGAATCCTGAACACTTTTGGTCTGGTTGCACAAAAATGCATATGAGCTGCTGCAAGGCCCCACTGGGCAGGGTGCTCCTGGACCTTGCTCTGCCCCTCAGGGCACGCAGGGCAGCAGTGGCTCCTGCCCAACCTGCAGGGCAGTGGGTGCTTTCTCTCCAGTAAAATGCTTGAGTATTTTTAGCAGCCTGTGCAATATCTGTGGCGTTGAATAAGCAAGGGCGATTTTTGGAAGCACCGGAGCGCTCTGCTCTGTTGGTTCTTATATTTATATCAGTAGCTGCTTGAACTATTTGTGTCCACAGAAAGCACACCATGGGAAGGATATAGCTGGTAGGGAGGTGGTGAGAGCTTGAGGGGCAGTCCACTTCCAAGTGAAAACTCCTTTCTGGAGCTGGAGGTTGGCCCTAAAAGATGGGCTAAAAACAGCCCAGGAGGAGCACCTGCAATGAGGACCCCTGTGTTTTAGGGCCACGTGGTGATGTGTTGGAGCTGTGGTGGACCTGCTGCTTCAGAAGGCATCTCTAGAGCTCCACCAGGCTCAGGCTCTGCTGCCTGCTCCCCCCAGAAGGTGCTGTGTGGGGCTGTGCTCACCTCCTGAGCTGGCAGCTGTGGTACTGTGGGCACAGACCTGCCCTAGAGCTGGCCAGTGCTTCTGGGCGACAGTGGCTGTGCTGGTGCAATGTGTGAGTGGAGCCAGGGATTGGCTATCTGGACAGTGCGTGTGGGTGTACCCAGGGAAAGTCTTTTTTTTTTTTTTTTTTCAGAGGAGAGGGGAACTTCTCCCAGAGCTCTCTGACTGCAGCCTTATGTGCAGCAGTGATTGGTGTCCATCTTCTTGGGCATCCCATACACTGACAGCTTATGGCTGGGCCTCGAGAAACTCCATGGGACTTGGGGTTTATTAATTGCATTTGATGCTATCACTCTTCCGCATGGAAAAGGCTGTATTGAAACCAGCATTTATTTCAGATCTCACGTGTACCTGCTGAACAGCAGTGAGCTTCCAAAGCCTGTTTGCCACAAATGGAATTCCTGGCTTTCAGTGTGGTGTTCTGACTTAACCCCATGTTTAAAATAAGAGTTACACTGAACACCACGGTCCTCTCAGCACTCTGGGCAGGGTTTTATCCCAGAGGTCTATGCGGTGCTCAAGCACCCAGGTCCTCTGATTTGTTCTCCTGGGTTTTGGGCAGCCCTCGAAGGACTGCTGCAAGGATCTGGCTTCCTCCTTTCTGCAAGGAGCCTTCTGCTATGATGGAACAGCTGGGAAATGATTTTGCTGCAGCGAAGGGCCACCAGCATTCATGTCTTCCTGCCCCCCACCGCCCCATATATGCATTTTTAATTGAACCAGAAAAGAGGGGATTTTGCACAGCAATTTAAATGGACCCCTGAATAAAGAGGCCTTGTTCCGAAGGCAGAGCCCACCGTGGCCCCGCACACGGGGCCCTTCCCTCCCCGCTGCCCCAGCCCCGCGGCCGGCAGCAGCCGCAGCCCCGCAGTGCCCCCTCCCGGGCGGCTCCTGCGCTGCCGGAGCGAGAGCCGGGGCTGTGCGGCCCGGCTGCTGCTGCGTTAGCTGACCGTCTCTTTTCTGCTTCTGTTTAGCGCTACAGAGAGCCAACAGCTTTCACTCCGCTGCGTTAAATAAGTACCAGAGTTGGAGGAGAAAAATCCAAACGAGTGAGTACAATCTAAGAAGTGATTGCATCTTACTTGTACGGTATCCTGTATTCCTTTCTCATAAAAGCCTAATTTCCCTTTCCTTGAAAAGTTTTGTATTTGAGTCACTAGGTGAGGAGATGAGAGATAAAACATAAAAAAGTATTTAATTCCCATTTTCTTGTCCCAAAAAGATCAAATTCTCTTTTCATGTGATTGCTCCCATCTTTGGCGAATAAGGGAAACCATAAGTATTTATCTGTCCGTGTCTAATTCATATTACATCTCCTATTCTTTTACCACTGCAGCATCCAGAGAATTAAGTAACCAGCATTACTGGTTCTCCTCAGACAGTTCCATGTGATTTAGACTGGCCGTTCTCTGCCAATGAGACGTGAACAGGAATGCACTGTGTTCAGTAGCAACCTGGTCTGTGTGCAGTTTGCTTTTGAAATGCAGAGTGATCACTCCTTGCATCCGTGGCTGTGCTTAAGCGCTCTTCCTCCTGGGTGGTGGTCCCAGAAAGAGCTGGTCCTCCCCACTCGCACCTCTGCTGCTCGTAGCAGGGCCATCCACCCGCCTCGCTGCAGCTCCTCTGCAATTGCAGAGAAAAGAAGGCCAGACCGGGAGTGAATCTTAATTTCTATTCATTTTCAGCCTGTTCTCAGCAAATGTACTAGTCGTTTGCCAATTAATTTTCTCGTCATCTTATTTAAAAGCGTCCTTGCCCCTCTGGAGGGCTCTAGGGGGAGCTAGAACTCTTTGAGAGGGAAGCTACGAGCTGCATGAGTTGGTCTGAACCTCAAGTATGCTTTTAAAATGAGGTGTAAAGTACATTCAGCATATACTGGAAACAGAATAAAGACGTTTTTCACTCTCTAGAGGAACATTGTGAGTCTCAGTTTCTATATTTAATCCACTTAATATTTAGTTGCAACAATTCATATGATCATCAGTCACATTAAAGAAAAATCTGTCTCCTTTTGCGACTTATTTCCCAAAACGCATATGTTTCATAAACAGCACAAGGTATGCAGCCAAGGAAAGGAAATTGGTGTCATTTCTATATTGGCCAAAAGATTCAGGGCAGGATATTACCTTTCAAAATCTGTAATCCCCATCTTGCATCCACAGACAGTGCTGTGCTCTTATTTGTTATCTTGGTCACAGTGAGGAGCCTTTGTGCCAAGCAGGTTTTTGTAAAGCCCTAGGGATTCATTTATTTTTTTAAATCATGTTTTGAATGTCAAGCTGCAAATGTAGGTTCTGCAAATGTAGGTTCAATGAGACACTGGGAATAAATCAGTTATCTCTGTGCAAGACAATGAGCTGGGATATTGTGCAAAGCGATGCTCTTGTGTGTACAGGCCTTGTCCTTGTGCGTGAAGGCACTTCTGCAGGAGCTGCTGTGGGATGTGCTGCTGTCCTACAGAACCTTGGGGCTGCAGGAAGGAAAAAAGTGATTTCCTCCGTTGCACATAGTAACAGAAAAGCCATGCAGAGATGCAACTCCTTGCCCTGATCTCACAACCAGGCACTGGAGGAGGGGGAATACAGACTGAGGGCAGCCCCTAGTTAGGGCAAACCCAGGAAGTGCAGGAGGATCTCTGTCAGCCTGCGTGGAGCTGAATGGGGTGGGAAGGTCACAGCTCTGCAAATGGCCTGGGATGTGCAGCAAAGGGAAGGGGAGTCGCACTGTTATTGGAGAGTAAGAACTGGTGTAGGGTGAGATAGGCTGTGAAAGAAAAGATGGAGGAGGTTATGTTTTGATGATGATTTCTTGTAACACCGCTACTGGACTCTCAATGTCTGAAATTATTTGAAAGGTGCTATTTCCTCCTACCCCCCTTCCATTTTACACCCTCTATCTCAAAAACTCCTTGCAAAAAGATAAAGCAAGACCAGCAGCAGATCAGAGATGTGGTATTCCTTTTAATTGGATGACAAAAGCTGGATTTGTCTCATTTCAACCTCTTGTTGCTGGTCCCTGCGGGAGTGCTTTAATGAACTCCAGCTCATCGTTTCCCTCACTTCTTGACTGAGAATAACAAATTGCATCAAGATCAGGAACAAACAGGTGAGACACAGAAGAAAGAAAACGTGACCTCTTTCCCTGGCTTCCCTTTTCTGAAGTCCACATGCAGGAATTGTATTCTATGTCCCTGATGTGTTGCTTTTGCCCTGTTGGAGTTTTTAATCCTTATGTAGGAGAATCAGTGTTTGCATTGGGAGCCTCAATGGGTTTCAGAACTAATAACTGAGTTTAGGAGTTGATAATTCAGCTATAAAAATACTTGTCATATCAAAGCTTGACATGGTAATATCTTGGCTCAGGGGTACTTTTCTTTCATTCAAAGACTATTTATTATTTCCATTTCTCACATACACAAATATTAGAGAGCTTTGCTGACCCTGTTCAGGTGCAAGTTATCTACATGCTTTTTTTTTTTTCCGGCAACTAAGTTTTGGTTCCAGACCTCAAGCAATTAATTATCATGCCTCATCCTAGAAGAGTCCACAGCATGCTGCTCCTTGGCCTGACTTTAAGATAGTGTAGGATTATTTCTATCCTTACTGCTTGTAGATGGTTGCATTTATCATGTCTTTCTCATTCTGATGGCTACCCCTCTTGGAACTGACTGATTTTTTTCAGAAGGTTTTCTGTAACTCAAAAGCTGCTTCACTTCATTCAGTCAAAAAGTGGAAGAAATTGAGGTTCACTGCTGAAAATGTCAACATGTGTTTTGTATAGCGTGCGCACACATGCGAGTGATGCTATAAACTTCATTATTGTAGGTCAGCTCTTCAGGGTAAAACTGTATCCAGATGACTCTAACTTTTACTGTCGTTCTTCAATTGTGAACTTTATTTAAGACAAAAATAATATGATTACAATGGTAAAAATGTGTGTCTTTGGCAGATTTCCCTCTACTGTCTAACAAGAAACCCGGGCTACACTGGAAGGACAGCTCAGCCAGCTGTCAAAGCGATCTTGGAGAGGATCATCCCCAAGCTCAGGTATGAATGAGAACTGAGCAGAGCAGCACAAGCCTAATTGCTGTTGGGACGTGCCTGCTCTCAGGAGGCTGCCTGAGTGCCCTCTGCTGTTTCAGGTGGTTTTGGTCCTCACATTAATCAGCTAATGTTGAAGTTATACCATTGTTAAACATAGGGAAAAGACTTTGATGCTCTGATTAGTTTAACCATTCCCAAATCATATGGCTAAGTCATGTTTGCTTCCTGTGTGACTAAGACTTGGATCATCCTGAGATTTGGTATCTACATGCTTGTGTCAGCCAACACATATGCACCCCCAACTTGCCCTTCTCTCGCAGCACAGGGCTTAGTTGCCACTGGAATTCAGTTTATGCCACAGTTCCTTCCCAAAGGAGAGCAAACCCCAAACCTCTGGCCCCTGGCGCTTCTGAGCTGACTGTTGGTCTGCCCATATGCTCCTAGGAGGCTGGATGGGAGATGAGTCCTCATGTGGTGCGTATGTGGTGCATGTTGGGCAAAGCCATGTGGGCGCAGTGGGGAAGCAGGGGGTGGGGTAAGGGAATATCATGTCCAGATGACTTAAATGTCACCTCCATCATTGTGCCTCACTGCAGGGAAAAGACGAGCACAGGAGGGCAGGCCTGAGAGCTGAGGTGAAGTGCTGAGTGAGGGGTTGCGTAGTGCTGGCCAGAAGAACCTAGCATAGGAGACTGGAGGATTTTAGGCTGCTGCTACCCTTAGGTTGTATGTGTGCCCACCTCTAATGTTTGTTTGCATCCAGTGGGTGGAAGACTTCTTACCTTAATTTGTAGTAGGCCATTAGAGCATCTTCAGCTTACTTCAAGGCTTAGACTTTCCTTTGTATTTTCTGCATTATTTTTTTCTTTAAGGATGAGGAAGGGTGGGCCTGTTGCAAGTACAGCACTGCAGCAGGAGTAGTGACCAACAGTCCCAAGCAGAGCACAGTCTGTCCCCCCCAGCTCGGAGCCAGGCCAAGTCCTCTGTGTCTTAGCCCATTGTCCTCGTCCTTGGGTTAAATGTTATTAGAATTGCCTGACCTCAGGGTCTGCATTAAAAAAAATAAAAAAAAAAAAATCAAGTCTTCCACATGCATGGTGCTAGCTGTGTATTCCGGTCCAGGACAATAGGGCCAGGAAGGGAACGTCCCAGGAGAGCAGAGCAGCACAATGCTGCCTGGCCGTGCTGCGCACGAGGAGAGGTGAGACCATGCTGCAGCTTCCACTCAAAACGCAATGCTTGACAGCCTTTCTCTTGCTCTTACAAGAGAGTTTAAGAAGGTGTTTATTTGCTTGTTGTTGTTGTTTCTAGTGTTTTTATCTGAGATCCTGGCCAGTGTTAATTTCAGTCATCAAATACAACTGTGAAGCAGGGAGTAGTCATTACCTTACTTCCTATGCGTCTAGGAAATGAGAAGACTGATTAATGGCTTTACCCATGTGAATTTGGGAATCTGGCACGGAAGTGGAAACAGACATTAAATTTAGCCTCCCATTATCACATAGCACTGTGGATAAAATGCCCCACTTCTATGAAGTTAAAAAAACCTGTAGCTTTGATCTTTTGGCTAGGTCATGTGGATACTTTTCCTTGTTACTGTCTACAGCAGAAGATTTCAGTGGTTGAAGTAATGAATTTACATCTTCACCAAAAGAAAAATAATCACAAAAGTGAACCGAATTGTTTAAACTACCATTGTGCATTTTACAGTAGTTTCTGGTCACTTCATTCATTCCAACCTGCATTATGTGAGCATGCAGTATTAGAAAAGCAGTTGGAGAGGATGAATTATGGCCTCTCATGCTTGCTATAAACTTTAACGTGATGCAACTGAAATGCACACAGGAGAATAGAGCAGATTCACTTTTGTTTATTTTCCCATACGTAAGTCTCTTTCTTTCCAAGAAAAATACTGAAAGCAATTCATGAAGATATGGCAGATTCTTAGCATGAATTACATTGTTTGTAGACTATTAAAACTCAATTGCTAGAGAAATATTATTCCATTATGGAGAAAAAACTTGTTTTCTTGTATTGTCATCTACATATGCATGTGTGCGTATGTATATATAAAGTATGTTTACTAGTATCATGTTAAGATTGCAATTGATTAAAATATTATATAAAATAAAAGATACAGTGAAGTATATTTTTCTACCACTGCAATTACTTGACAGTTGGCTTCTTACAAGAAATCACCAGAAGTTACAAGAGGACATGTCAAATCCTACAGCCCAGAATTTAAAAGAAAAGAAAAAGCCAGAGAGTTGCCTGAAGGTGTCTATCCCCGTGTGCCTCATTGTCCGTTTCAGAGCAGGATCAAAGGTTCTCCACAGATCCTTCATGAGACTGGGGCACTGGCTGCTGATTTTTCTGAGCCTGAAGATACAGATGGTGACGCTGGGTCATACACAAGCTGGAGCTGGAATGAAAACAAACAGAATTATACCTCTGAATCAGGGTATTTTAACAGGAATACCAAAGTGGTGTCATCTCTGCATTTGAAAGAAAAAGGTGAGAAAAATACAAGAATCCCAGAAGAAAAGCTTGTGCAAGAATTGAAGGAGGCAAAAAAAAGACTGGTGCTTTGCACAGAACAGCAACCCATGTTGTATGATTCAAAGGGAGCAGACTTAGGAGGAACCAGGCTGCAGTGTCAAAACAAAGGAGTGCTGGGGGTTTCAAAGGACAAGGATACTGAATGGAGAAAAGGTGCGTTCAAACATTCTGGTTGTCCTGTGCCTCTCTTATTTGCAGATGATGTGCCACCAACTTTGCCAATTGACAGAAAAGGTGCTTTGAGGAGTCCAGAAAAAACTGCCAAGGAGCACACAGCTGGCCGGCCAAAATCACCGCTGAGGCTCATTGCCAATGCAATCAAGAGGTCCATTTTGGAGCCTCTAACTTCATCTCCAGAAGGACTAAAACAGGATTCAGACAGCAAAACCAAAGCCTCTTCAGAACAAGCTTTCTTCAGCTTTCCCAGTACTCTTGGCTATTCCCTAAGCCAAAGGAACAGTAACAACAACAGCACAAGTAACAGTCAGCCACTAGAGCTTCAAGTAGGGAAGCAAGCAGGGGAATATTTAGGATATGGGAGTCCTCTCTCAAATCTGTCTCATTTTTCTGTCAGCTCTGAAAAGACATCTTCAAGTGATTACACCAAGGAGGTAACCTTCCCAGTCTACAGCCCTCACAGCAGGCCTTCCAAGACCACTAGCATACCTCAGAAACTAACTTGTGCTAGAATGGAGGATGTCCCAGGACTCCTAGAAAAGTTTACATTTAAAGAGACTCCTTCAGCGACACCAAGGGATGACGTATTTATCTGTAATGAAAAGCACATCCTTGCTTCATCGCAGGAACCCAGGAACACCCCCAAGGACAAGCTGGATGACTCCGCACAGAAGGGCAGTCTTTCACTCTTGGAGAGACTAAGAAGCAAGGTTCGTGAAAGAGAAGGGAATTTCTTCATGTCATCTCTGCCTTTCATGAAGGACCATTCTACAGAAGACAGGCTACATTATCCTGCCACAGGTGAGGACGTAGGTGGAATTATTTGTTGCTAGCACTTAACATTTGTAAGATTGATGTGCTATCATGTAATCATTTAATTTATAGTTAACTGCCTACACAGGAAGACTTAATAAATCTATCTTTGATTAAGGTTTAGGAGTTTCTTCTGATTTAAAGCTGTTGCCAGGTGTAGAGTAGATTTGCAAGCAGAGCACAGCATGCTGGGCCCATGTTTGGCCTGCTGCTTAGTGATGTTCAAACATATTTGGGACAGGAAAACACACTGAGGTAGAAGGACCAGTAGGGCAGAACGAGATGCTGTGTAGAGCAGTTGCTGCCATGACACTGAGAGCATTGTGAGAAGGGGAGAAAAGCAGGCAAGCAGAAGGATGAGCACTAGAAACTTCAGTGCAGTGTGGAGTATGTTTACTATCCTCTCCATGAGGAGCTCAGATACTGAAGCAATAGGACCACAGAAGGAAGAAGCTTTGCAGGTATCTCTTCAGTTCTGCCTGTTGCTGTAGTGAGCAAATTGTAGACATGCTTTTGGTAGCATTGAGGTGTCATTAATACTCCCTTGTTCTTTTGTTTGAGAGGAGATAGCACCTTCCTGACCTGCTCTGACCTATTTATGAGTCTGTTGCTTAGAGCAGTGATTAAAAGGCATCAATTTTCATGTTTGTTTGCAAGAGCAAGCTTAATATTAAAATTGCAGATAATGCTAAGAAATATTGATACCAAAGAGCAATTGGATTAACCTAAGTGTAGGCTCAGAAAGAATTAAGTGCAGTACAGCTTAAGGTATAAAATATGAGGTAGGAGAGAGATACCTGTCGCTCTCCATAATCCATCTTTCCAACTACCTACTCCAGAAAGTCAGAGTTATTTAACTCAATAACTTGTTGAATTTTATTGGCATACCTATTTGTGCCTTACCTTATTAAATTGTGACCCAAATTCAGCATTAAAATAATGTGTATAAGCTGTATGTAAAATAATTCTCCTACAAGGAATGGAGAATATGTGAAGTTTCTGAAATGTTCCTACTAAGCTGCCAGATCCTCTGTGAAACTCACTGAAATGAATAGAATAACTTGAACTCTCATTCCTGGACTTTTGGATCAGATTCTTGGAGCCTCCTTATCTAGTGACTTTTAAAACCAGGCTTTCCCATTGAGACAGAGGATGCTAAGGGCTGCCCTGAGGCCACGGAGTTGCTAGTGTTCACACTTGTCATGCTGTGGTCTTAAATTAAAGGCATTTTCTGAATCTATACCAAGTAGACTATTCTATACCCGTAGACTAAGCCAAGTTGACTTGCTCTTAACTAAATGTATTACAATTTGTTTTGTTCCTACTAAAATGGAAAAGGTTCTTGTTAGTTTTGAACAATGCCGTACTGTATTTGCATTTTAAAAAATTCGAAAGCATGATGATTTGATAATGCGCTGCATTCTTCTGCTGTGCAAGCCAAATAGAGGAATTATTAAATTATTATAGTCCTTGAATATGGGCATTGCAGATTCTATTCAGAAGAAAAAAAAATGCAGCTGGGATCTAGCCATTTGCCCAGTAATCTGTTTTCTTCAACATTTCATCACTGCAGCTCCTCAAACTTTTTCCAACATTCATATTTTGGGAAAATCGAATTAGTAGAGAGCCAAGTCCTGCTTAGCTCTCTGTAATGGTACTTGTCTCAATTGGCACTTGTCTGAGGCCCAGATTTTGTAAACTTCAGTCATGAACTGTTATTGAGTTTTAGCCTATGTTACAAATCATTATTTTTATAGTTCACTATTGATCTTAGAAAGCTCCTTTTCTTTAAAGGAAACAAACAAAAAAAATACTCCCTGCACCTTTGAGAAACCAATTTAATGAGACTTAGCTCATATTTCTCTCGGTTCTTTGCAGTAATATTTTTCTGTCTTATTCAGGGCCAGACAGACTTGTTCTGTGCAAGTATGGTTGGTCTCTCATTACACTGCTGATTTCTCTCTCTCGATGGGATGTTGGTTGTGAAGTCAAAGAATGAGCTGAGTAATAAAAGGAATTGAGATGAGACTGGGGAAGCTCACTGAAGAGAAATCCACTGAGGATTAACCAAATGCTTACAAACCACACCCAATTTAGAAAGCTCCTGAACTGAAACATGCTAGGAGGCTGGGTGAGTTATTAAGGGGATGAATCACACATGTCCGCCCAGTGCTTAGAGCGTTCCTTGAGACATCCGCTGTTGAGGAGAGACAAGGATATTTGGTCTCACCCCACACAATTACTTCTGTGTTATGTTGCTCATCTTTCCCTACGTCTTATCTGTTACTTCATCTGCAAGTACATGTCCAGATGTCTTTCCTATGCTGTTGACTTCTGCATTCCAGACCCAGATGATGTCCAAACTAAAACTGCATTCTGTCCTTCTGTCGTCTCCTGCCAACTGTTCAGCCACAAACTGAAGCTCAGCATGATGAAACAGAGACCTTAATTACTCAGCAGCAGATTGCCTGTCATTCAAGCTTATTCCTGAAGTTACATCTTCCATATGGGTCATTTCAGTTTCTTATCCAGACGTGGTCTAAAGGCTTTGGGGCTAATGCTTTCTTTCTGTTTTAGAAGAGCTCTTCCTCCTTACTGAAGTAGTGGAGGTTCATGCACTGATTTCAGTGAGAAATTGGTTTTTAAAAAAAAAATCTATTCGATTATGCAAATGTCCCCAGACAGCCACATTGAAGTTTGTAGGTGCAATTCTGGAATTTTGATTTGGTGCAGAAATATCTTTGAGGCTTTATTTTTCTTTTTCATTCAATTCCACCCTTGGGTTCCAACCTGCAGTTAAAACAAATAATTTGATCAATAAAATTGATCAGTCGGATGGTTAACTGATCTCACTTTAGCCCATTTGTACTTGTGAAGTGGGGGGGGGGGCGGGGAAGCTTATTAATTATAGGTACTAAAAGTAATACCACAGAAAAACCATTTAAAGAGAACCAAAGCAAGCCAGGTTGTATGCAAGAGTTGCAGTCACCTTAGCGTCTGCCTTCTCTTAGTGCTGGCTGTATGCAGTAGCCAGCGTGTCAGGTACGTTTGCAATGAGATCTGGAGTTGAAGTCAGTTTTGGCTCCCAAACAGACCTTCTGAAGCCCAGCCCACAAAGGTGGTGGTTTATTGGTAGCTGTTTGTGACTCAGGCTTTGCTTTTTAACGGTCATGAAGAAACGGAGGGAATATTTTTGTCACCAACAGAGTAGGAGTCTCATGAAAACAATTTTAGAATTGTTCCTTAGAGTAGCTGAGAGTTATTGTAGCCTGATTTATGGCTGTGGGTTGTTTACATGGCTGATTTCATTAAGCAGAATTACCAGTTCAGCCGATAAGAAAATCAGATGTTATGAACTCACTTTGCTATTTTTGTGCACTTTTAGATTGAAAAGGGATTATTTGCAAATATTTTAGGCTTGTACACAGTTTCTGTTACTGTACCTTCCTACTAGTGAAAGTCTTTGTGTTTGCAATATTCGTGTCAGTTAGGACACTCTTAGTTCTGTGACTTCATGTTTTAGGGAACACTACAAGATTAAATTACATGCCTGAGACCACATGAAAAATCTCTGGAAAAGCAGAGGTCTGGAGCCAAATAGCCACTCTTGATCTCTACTGGCCTTTCTTTTCATCTCCTACCTCATGTGAATTCCCATCTGGTTTGGGACCCCAGTGCCCTAAGAGATGCATCCTTTTGCCTTTCTCTTCTGTAAAACACTGAAGTGTTCAGAGGCCATGATTAATTTCAGTAACCTTATAAAAGTATGTAAATCCTGGACGTTTACAGAGGAAGCCAATAGATTAATGTAACATTACATTATAAAAATGATGTTACAAAAATTCTGCTATGAAAATAGTTCCCGTTCTGAGAATTTCTATGTATTTAGACTGCAGCCACTACTGTGGTGCAAAACCGCTCCCAGAAGCAGAGGTGAGCTGTGATGTGAAAAGCTTTTACAGTGGCTTTACCCCTGTAAATCTCCAGGACAGTCGTTAGTGCTTCCCCCTCCTGCTGAGGCTATAACATTCTCAACCTGTCCTTATGACACCTCCTTCTCCATTCACATGGTACTTAGGGACATAGTTTAGTAGGCAGTATTGGTGCTAGGTGGACAGTTGGACTACGTGAGGTCTTAGAGGTCATTTCCAACCTTTATGACTCCATGATTTAGAGGATCTCATGTTTTCAGGAAAACCAGTGGCCTGGATTTCAACGCTGAGAGGAATTCACAGAAGCACTGGATCTTTGTTCCATTGCTTCTACTGAAAGCAGTGAGGGTTTTCCTACTGACAGCATTCAGTGTCAGGGCTCTTAGGGCCAAGCAAAGCATCTCTGAGATGCCCGTAGATTACCAAGGTGATGAACTGACTATAGAAGGAATTTTAGCCTTATGGATGCAATTTATCTTCGGTCTTACACATATATGAGGATACCAAACCCCAAAATCAAGAATTGGAGATTTCCTCCAGCCTTCTACTTAGAAATGTGTTCTGTGTTGCTGTTAGAATCAATAACAATTAAGGCTCCCTTTCCTGTGATTTGACAGCTGTAAATCAGGTATGCTGGGAGTGTCTTTTTACCACATTGCTAGTAGTTACTTTAAGGTATAAGCCAAGACAAGTTTAATAAAAAATTCAGAAATATTTATTCCTTTTCCCTCTCTAAATAAGAACTAATGACATAGCTGACTGTTCTTGGTGATCCAAAGACACGTTAGCTGGAGAGGAAAAGCTCTAGTATAACACCTACGAATTGGGCAGTGAGGGAAATGAAGGAGTTCTTGAGAAATAAGTAACAGGCAACGCCAATTTGAAGGAATCAGATGGAGGAGAAGAGAGAGCCAAGAAGAGTTGAGTCAGTATTTGTAAAAAATGTATGTTTTTGAGACCTTCTCTGCGGCTGGTGAGCATTAAGGCTTGACATTTGAATAGAGAAATTACCTGTTTCTATCTTTTAGTACGGCAGTCTTAAGTTTCAGATTTAGATGACCCAATGAACGTAAAATTTACTAAGTAGAACATTTTTATGTAGGAATTTCTGGTCCAAATTCCCCCAGCTGGCAGCTAAATTCTGCCTGTCCCACCCCTTTGGAGATGGGAAACTTCAATGCTCAGGCACCTAGAGTAAAACATGTAGATGCTGTAATATGGAACAGCGGTTTCTCCAAAATTAGAATAAATTTTACTCTAGTTCTGCATAAAGCAGCTTGTTTACTGAGGTAGTTTCTCACTATGCTTGTTGTAATTGTCTTGAAGTTGAAATATGTGTCAGGGGTACGTTTTCAAGTACGTTTTTCTGGTCTTTCCTGCGAGAAAATAGCCAAGCAAAAATAGTTGAACAGAGCAGAGTGGCTGCCTCTTTAATGCTGGTAGTAAGGCACTGTCCCACTGTTTCTATATCCCTGAAATGTGGCAGTGCCACACATCTGAGAGTCAAACACCTGCATTCCCACCCCAGCTCTGTCACTCTTCACTGTGTGCTTCTGGGTACTTTGCTGGAGCACCCCATTATCAGTTATCCACATTCCATTAGCAGAGATCTCCCCTGCTGTGAAATGTGTGCGGTGCGTGAGGCAGAAGCTGTGACCCAAGACACGCAGCTCGAACCATCGGATGGCTGCTGCTGAGTGGTTCGCAGGGCTCTCCTTCCTGGAGATGCAGGTGGAGATGAGCTCCCTGAAGGACGTTGCTTGTGGCTGTTGTCCCACAGGACTGGATGCAGCATCCCTTGACAGCTGTTTTGGAGCGACTTCAATGGCTTTTCTCTGCACAGTAAGGTGCTCCATAGCCAATAGGCATTGGTATGGCTGTGGACATAACAAATTTATTCCATGTCCTGTCATTTGCTTCCTCATGCTTCCTCATGCTCAGGAGTTAGCTCCTGTTGAAGGTCCGTTGAGATGTCAGTAACCCTTCCCTGTTCCAGAAAGGCGTGCAGCTCCCGAGTCGCAGCCCCAAGGAGGAGGAGACAGGTGCCCTCATGTTACAGCAGGCTGCTTTTCCTCTAGACCTCGTAACACTGCTTAAATTATTGATATCACTCAAAAAGAAGGGCATGGGGAAGCAATCATTTATTCCCAGAGCAGAGAGAAAAAAGGGAGCGTGTAATTGCTTGTGTGGCCAACCCTGCTGGGGCTGCCCGGAACATTTACCCATTGCGCATTATGGAATTTGATTTCACTGGCGGTGTGACCGCAGGGTACTTGCTGCATTTGTTTGGTTGCACAGGGAAAAACAAGGTAGGTTAGTTAACTCCTCAAAAAATATAGTGACAAAAAATAGTGTCCCACCCAAAGACTCTCTGAGCTTGCAGCTTCACAGAGCACAAGGGCTGGGTGCTTCCAAAACTGAGATGCCTGGGAAAAATCACAATTTTTGTCTCAAATTACTCTGATTTGCTTTCGTTGCTTTATCTCCTGGGATGAACGTGTTTCTTGGCTCCAGATTTTAAATTAGGGTTTGAGTCAAAAATGCTGCCTCAGGACTGAAAAGCAGGACAAGGCGAAGAAGAAACATTCCCACTGAAAGAGTGGGAAGTGATTTTAATCTGAATGCAACCTGCACATAGAAAGCCAATTGTTACCTAGCAGATTAAAAAGGGAAAAAAAAAAAGAAAAAGGCACTATTGGCTTTAAATAATGTACATTTCCAAGATGTTGCCCAGCTGTTAATCATTAACCCTGTAGCAGGTTGAAGTGTACAGACAGATGTTCCAAAAGCAGTTCTATTTTCTTAAATAAAGAGAATGAAGCTATGAATTAGACAAATTAAGAAGAAATTCAAATATTTACACCCAGTTGAAACAAGATGCTGGGAAAACAGGCATGATAAAATTGCTGCAATTAAATGTAATTTAATTTGTAATTCTGAAAACATGCTTCTTCCAAAAGCAGCCTTTGAGTTTCCTTACGGAGCGCATTGTTGTGATGTATGGATTTTCCTGACTTATTATGGCATTTTAATCAACAGTTCAATGATGTGATAATATTCCTAAAGCAGAAAAATAAGTGACGTTTGTTTAGACATAATTAATGAAATATTTATGTTGCATGAGGCTGTGTGATAAAGCCTTGTTCTCTTAGTCCATTTGCTTCTGATTACATTTGTGATTTCTTTATATGACCAGACATTCTGACGCCAACTATTTTACACTGAGCAGATGTCATGTAGTAAAAATGGGTGCCAGATGCTACAAGCCACATAAGGGTAATTTGTTTAAGAGCTGGCTCAGACTTTTTGCATTCAATTACACTGTATAGTGAGCCTTATACAATCATTTGGGTAATATGGCTAACTTCAGATATACATTTTAATGAATGTTGAATGCATTCAGAACAGCATGCTACATGTAGAGGGCTCAAGGAATTAATTTATTTGTTTATAATACCTGAAAAAAATAAAATATACCCAGACAGAGTTTTTGACAGTGACCAAAATCTAATTAACACAGTGAGCCACATTTCCAAATTGCTCTGGGTGCTGCTGATTAGGACTTGGGGCAGGTGCAAAGTGTCTGTATATGTTAAAGAACAGCATTTTTGCCTCTAATAGTTTTGTTCCCTCATTTTAGGATGTGAACTTCCACCTGTCAGAAAGCAGACTGCTGAGTATTCTACTTCTTCCTCCGATGATGAATTTGAATCCAAGCCTTCATTAACGTATAAGGTAACCTTTACTTTCAAACAAAAATACGTTTCCTCAGTTGGACTATATTTCACACTCATCATATGATGTTGATCTAAAGCACACCACAATTTCTTAAAGTGGGGATTGGAACATTTTATCAGCAGAGGTTATATGTCATGACTGGAAAAATACATTAAAACTCTCTATGACAGATGAACATCAAAATTTCTTTTTCCTCTTTGGATCTGTAATTCCCCCAGGTTACACCAGTGTTGACAGAGAAGGTCTTAATTGGACAAACAGACACGTTTAACTGAAACCACTTTGAAGCAGCATTCATAAGTGGCTTTAATATGTAGCCCAACAAGCAAACCATTGAAAAATTAAACCAAACAGATGCAGATTTCCCGTGGGGAAATACAACTTCATTTGTGAGGCAATACAGGCAGATTGCATGGAAAATGCTGTGTTTACCCTAATCAGCGTGACTGTATGAGCTGTGAAGTTGCACCCACAACATATGCACAGAAAGGACTTGCTGCACGCCGGCATCTCCCAGCCCTAACGCGGCTCCTGTCTCTGACCAGAGCGATGGGCTTAAATCACCAGTGAACTCTTGATACCCATCTCTGATCTGAAGAAATAGAGCTTTTATTGCCTGACTAGCTCATCAGAAATATATTTAACTTTTCCCACAGAGGGAATATAAGTAAGTGGAATTAATAGTACAAGGTGGCCTTTTGATTTGTTGCCTTTGGAGGGCAAAAGGAGAGGGGAGGGGGGAAAGGAAAGCTAAGTGGAGCTTTGAGTGGAAGTGCAGTTGTGCAGCTCTGGAGGAAGTGAAGTCCTGCCAGTGATGCTGGGTAAGGTTGCAGAAGCCCTTGGAAGCAGAGCAGCTGCAAGGCTTTACCAAAAAGTTAGCAACAAGTGTAGAAGCAACTATCATTTAATCTTATTATTATCCTGGAGTTCCTTTAGTTTATTTTTAAGAAAAGGCCTTCAGAGATGAAAGCTTTTGTGGCACATTGGCATTTTCAGTTCTCTTCCTCACACCACTTTTGCCTTCTCTCCCCGAAGCTTGTCCCTCCCTGAGGGGCAGCGTGGGGTTCTGCCAGCACTCATCCTCCTGCTCACAGCTTCTGCTCAGGGCAGCGATGTTGGGGAAATGGGCCTTGCTGCGTGGCCAGGTCTTTCAGCTGCTTAGCCATGCCGTGAGATGCCCTACAAACAATGAGCTTTAATAAAATGGATTGTTTGAAGTACTAGTTGCTTGTCAGTGTGGGAGGAAAGAAGAGTAATAATAGTTAGGTCCTCTCAAGCTCCAAAGATTTTGTTTGTTTGTTTTTAAAAAAAAGATGTGTTTTTGTAAACTAGGAAAATGTTACAAGGAAGATGGTATATAATAAGATGGTATGAAGGTGAATTAAATAAAATGCAAAAGAAAAAAAGAAAAGGAAAAGAAAGGAGAGGTGCAGAAAAGCTGCATAGGAAAAACTGCCCAAGGGTGCAGCTGGCCGTGGGGATGAGTGGTGGGGAAGGCAGCGCTGCAGGGACAGGGGTCAGAAGAAGGGAGAGCAGCTGTCTCACAGGGGATCCCACAGTGGCTCAGTTTTTGATGCGTGCTCCCTGCTCAACTTCTCTCTCTCAGCTACCTTCGAGTACCTGTATTTTGCCTGTATCACTGTTTCTCACTGGCAAAATTTTGTGGGAAAAATGCTGGTGGCTTTCTGGCTTGTTAGTTTTTCAATCCTCTTGTCTGCTGTGCTCATATATCCTGTCTCTTCCTGAGCGGGAAAACCACAGCCTTGAAGCACTTCCAGAGAGCTTAGTCAAGAGCAAGGTGAAGCGGTTCCCTGGCAGCTACAGCAATAGAAATGGGTTGAGTTTTCTTATTCCAGTGCTTCCTGCTGCCTGTGCCTGGCTTCTCCCCCAGGTGCTGTGATGTCTGTACACCCCATAGTTAAAGCTGTGTTGTGTACAGTCCTCTCTACGGTCCGAACCTTTCTGTTGATAGAGACACTTCATGCTTAGTGTTGCAGTAGACCCTGTAAAGATTCAAAGTCCTTGTAGGAAAATGCTCAAAGAAATTCATACATGGATATTTTAATTTCAGTTATGTTGCCCAAGCAACCTGCAGTGGCTCACCTTGCTTTGTGCAGAGCGTTGGACTAGATGATCTCCAGAGACTTCCCTGAATCTCAATAACACTGTGATTCTGGGAAAGGCTTGTGGAAACATTTAATGGCATACTTGTACTTTGCTTGCTTGTTTGTTTGTTTTTTCCTTTTGTAGGCAAAAAGGTCTCTTAGAAGGAGAAGGAAGCTGGAGAAGGAGACAAAGCAATTGATTAAACAAGAGGAGCTGAAGAGGCTTCACAAAGCACAGGTGACAACATAGCTCACAAACAGCCATTTTTCTCCCAGGAGTGCCTGGTGAGGACAGGGTAGCAAATGTCTCCTCTGTACCCTTGCTCCTCACTGGAGCTCGCTGACTTCAGCACTGAAATCCACCCAAAACATCAGGTGCAGTAAGATGCATGTGGCACAGGGCCTTGCACCTCTGTGTGACAAGTCCAAGTGAGCAAGAGCAGATTGTCACAATTTTGTAACTGTGCATAAAGGCAAGAACAAGAGGGATAGTGACTGGCAATAGCAGTAGAACACACGGAATGTGAGGGACAGAGAGAGAAAGGGGAAATCTCATCCCCTGAGAATGCAAGAAGCTCAGCAATCACCCCAGTGTACTACCCAGACTCTGGCAAAACAGAATGATGGTTTTTGTCCTCTCCGCCATGAAGGTGAAAGTGTGAACATTTTTCTTTTTTAATGATGCAAAGTCACTTCAGTTTATTCAGTTCCTGAATAAGGGTATTTAGGCAAGTCATGTTTGTTGAAGGCAGAGTTGTCCATCATCCTGTTGTATTCCTACAACAGATGAGTAGTTTTGGATGGATCCACGTATCTAATTCAAAGAGAAGAACACTTATGTTATCATTTTTATTTTGAGAGAGAGAAATCATCTCAAGGTAAAATTCTCTTCTCTTACTGCTTTGCAGAAATAATCAAGTCCAAACATTTTGAACCATCTTGCTTGTTTGTTAGGCTGTTCTGAGGGTTGGATTTGGTATGCCTTAACACAGCTTGAAATGGAAGCTGCTGAGTGTCTGTATTTGATTATTCAGTCTTCTAAAGGTGTTTTGCATCCATTATCCATAAGGCACCTCTGAAAATACCTGCACTATACTGAGGTTCTTTTACTACCTGAGATACTTATCCGCACAAAAACGTGGATAGTGGAATTGTGAAATTGCTTAGGCGCCAGATACACTTGGTGAGTTTGCAGATCCCATGACTCCTCAGAGACCTTTTCAGGCTTCTTCTCAAACCATCACTTGTCTCTGAATTTTTAAGCTATGTCTGTAGCTTTTATATCCTTTCAATTTTGCAGGCAGTCCAGCGCCAGCTAGAAGAACTGGAGGAAAGACAGAGAGCGCTGGAGATTTTTGGTGTTCAACTTGAGAGAGAACTCAGAGGAGAATCAGGTAAATGAAGCAGTGCTTGTTGATGGTTTTGGGTTGTTACTGTTCGTTTGTTTTAAGAGGAGGTATTTTATTTTTGTCTTTGAATTTGGTGCAAAATTTTAAATGAAAACCAGAAGGACATAAATGCTTGCTTACCCTTTTCCTCAAACTCTCTTAGCTCAGGCACACTTCAGTTGAACACTGTAAAATTCTGTTGGTTGTCACAGACTTGGAAGTATTTGCTTTGCTGTTAAGCATGAATCTACATTCCCCACTACCCCACCCCATTTTTTTTCAAATTCCATCTTGAGCTTTGTTTCATCTTTGGGAGAGAACCAGTGCAGTTTCCAGGAGCTGTGTCTCAGTTACCAAGCCAGCAACACTTCTTACCTAGTAACAAAGTCCTTAATGACTTCTCCTGGCATGTGAAATGCCATTAATACAATTAGGGTGATGGCCATGCTATAGCAACAGCAGCCTGCAGTCTCACTACCCCCAAAAGGCTGGAAGATAGCAGGGATGTCGTCCTGGGTGAGGCTTTCGGTCACCTAAACAGACAGTGTCCAGCACCCCAAACCTCAGCATGCTCCTAGTGCTCCCCAGTGCTGGCAGCGTGAAGCTGGAGAAACCACCTGCAGTGGAGTGGGTTAGGACAAAAAGGTGGTGAGGGTGAGACCCATGTGTGTAAGTAAATTCAGGGGGGCTGTATTTCCATGCCAAAACGCTTCTGGGGAGTTGACAGTGCAATTGCAAAAATCTATTCACCTTTGTTCAAGAAAGATAAACCTCAAGCTTTTGGGACAGGCAGTTGCACAGCATGTTTTGGTACCAGACCTTGTCATCTTAGCTTGGCAACCCAGCAAAATCTCTACACGCTGACTGTTTCAATGCCTTATCCCTTAGCAGTTATCGCCCTTATTCTAACACCAAATTATCCAGTTTAACAAGAGTAGCTGTCCTACTTTTATTAACAGATTTCCTATAACTGATAATGCTGATAATCTATTTCAAATGTTATTTACAAGGCTAGCATCATTTTTTTCTTAAACAAAAACACAACGATTTATCAAATAGCACCCACATTACCACCTATGAGAAACACTCCTAATGAGGCTGTGAAGTCTGGTGTGTTAGCTTTGTTCTTTACTGCTGGTTTGAATAAGGGTGGATGGTTTCAGAGATATGAAAAATATGAGGGGCAAGAGATTTCTAGCTCTTGGGATAGATGCAGAATAGAGGGTAAATGGCCTAGAGCCACCTCTTGTTTTTGCTGTTTTGACAATCGCATTTCCTAAAGAAGGCTGTCTGCCAAGAGATTGATGCTTCTCATTCTCTTCCCATCCTTAGTAATTGGATTGCCCTCATTAAGGTGAAAGTACTATTTTTTCTCCCTGTTGATTGTTTGCGTGTAGGTGGCCAGTTACAAATAGGGCAGATACTGAAACGTAGGATGTTGCTGTCTCTCAATAACTCTTCTGGTTCAAAAGCACAAAGCTGCAAGCTTCCCAAACAAAATGTGAGTGCTTTGTCACTTGTATTAACATATGTGTAATGATGCAGGAATCAGTGAGTTTAATGTTCCATTCAACCTTCTTAAAAATAATGGGCATTATTGTTTAATGAATGACCAGTGTTTATTAGGTTAAGTTGTATTTAAGCAGGTCTGTGCTTATGTAATTCAAGTGGTTTAATAGGTATTATTAAGGTGATTAGAAAACGATCACGGTTCAGCAATAATATTGAGCTGGAAAGGTTGTGAATAACCAAATTTAGAGACAGGCCTGCAAACACTAGTCTTCAGTGACATTTACGCAACTCTCCTCTAATAATTCCGTAAGCAGAGGATGAATGGCCCCTTTGTTAGGAGGAGTTATTCATTAGCTCCTCAGCTGAATTAGAAGAGAACATGCGTGGGTGTGAAACAACTGCCATGAAGACTGAAGAGCAAAATGAGGCTTTGATGATCTTTTAATTGTAGTGACAATTCATGCATTTAAAAAAAAGAAAGAAAGAAAGAAAAAGAAATAATATCAGTCCTATGAATATTTTTCCATGGCTCTTATTCCCTTTATTCTGATTCTAAATACCAAATAATAAATCATTAATGTATCACTGCTTTGTTTCCCATTGACATTTGTGGAGGCTTATAGAGATCCTCTGCCTACAAGAAAATACAGAAACAAAAATCCCCAAACATGTTTTCCACTGAAATTAGCATAACCAATCAATTGACTAAACAAATCATGGAGAATGGCTGTAAAGAAGAAAATCTGTGTTGACAGAACATGAAAGAAATCCAACTAAAATAAAAAGACCTCTGTTTTGGAAGGTGAACAAACATCTGCACATATTGTGGACGGTTTTTGATTTCACAAAGATCTATCCACGGTTTCTCAGAATTTCCACTAGAGTCAAAAGAGATCAGCAGAAAACCTCCGTGAATAAGGAATGTGAGGTTTAGCTCCTAAGGAGGAGTTAAACTGACACTATGTCAGGAGTTACTGACACTATGATAAATCGAGTTTGGATGATAGCTTCTGATGATGGCATGTGAAGATGGAAGGCTCTGGATACTAACACCACATCCCAGTGCTGAGTCTGTGAGAAGCTACCATTGACACATCCCTGCAAGAACTGCTCTGGCAGTCACTCTGAAAAGATGTTTATATCATCGCTTGCTGACCTGGAAGATCCCACAGAAATACATCTTTTGCTGCCTATTTTTTATGGAGACAGGCAGAAATCAGTCCGATATTTCTTTGCATTCTCCTGCTGCTTTATCCTCCTGTTTCACGGTAACTTCAGATTGGGGTCAAATCTCAATGGGAAATCACCAAACAGTGTGCAAGTCAGCGTGACTCCTGTCCTTGGCACAGGGCCCATGCACTTCTGATGCTGGCACAAGGTGGCCTGGGCTTTCTGGGATGGCAGTGCCTGACTGTAATTCTGTATCAGTGCTGAGATCATGCCAAAGGGTGGCTGAGTGTTTCTGTTTGGTGGGGAAAAAAATTGATGGAAAACACAAAGTGAGGAGCATGTTAAAAAGGTGGTGGTGGGGGGGGAAAGAGAAGTAACTTTGTCCACTTGAGAAAGTGGACAGCCTCAGCTTGATTAGGAGCATCATTGAGATTAAATATTCTCTTGACAGGCTTCATTGACGAATACAGTTGGTAAAACGAGTTTACCTACTCATTCACAGATAAGTTAGCAAAGGAAAAGGAGAGCAATATGTAAGCAAGAATCCATTTTTGATTAATACGGTAGGGAAGTTAATTACCATCTCCTCTGGTCATTACATCCAAGGAACTTTCAATCCAAGGACACTGGATGGACTCAAAGGAGGATGTCTGGGGAGGGCCACATGAAGGGGCACGTGCCCTGTACCGCACTCTGACCTGCCACTGAGAAACACTGAGGGGTTCTTCCTTGCAAAGACTTTGCACA
Source organism: Penelope pileata (assembly GCA_013396635.1). Lineage (NCBI taxonomy): Eukaryota > Metazoa > Chordata > Aves > Galliformes > Cracidae > Penelope > Penelope pileata. The sequence goes on along the minus strand of WBMW01003834.1, from coordinate 682,977 downwards.
GGCTGCATTTCAGAGCAGTAAAGGCTCTTACATGGTAGAAGAGGAATCCATCCTGCTCTTAAATGGCCTCAGCCTGCGAACAATTTGGGAGATAAACCATCTCTTGTTATGTGTATGTACCGTGCTACCAGTAATGCCCTAACCCCGATTGTTACAAAATCACCCCAAAATAAAGGATTTTTCCTGTACTGCAGCTTTTCTGCCAATCAAAGCAAGTGCAGATTTAGAGGCCAGTTGGCAAAGGAATTAAAATCGGTAGGGAATTTGATTGTGCTTGTGATGCCCACTGGAAGCAGGGACTCAGGTGATACCTGCCTGCAAGTACATGCTGAATCTGCCTGCATTATTGGAATATCTATTCATGTAGAGAAATCTGAAGTCTGCTGTCAATAAAGAAACTATGTTGTCAAGGGCAGAACTAAATGAAAGTGACAACTAAAGAAGAAGAAAAAAAAAAAACATTTAAAGAAAAAAACTAACTTCCAAGCAGTGTTTATAAATCTAATGCAACTTTAACTTCAATAAGCTACAGCATCCAACCAAACATAAACAGGCATGTTGTATGTTTTATGTCTGGACAGTACTGATGTAAGTTGCACAGAGAAGAAAAATAAATCTACGTCGGGGCTCACCTAGCCTTACAAATGAGAATCGCTTAAAGTGACCTTAAGTGGCAGGAGCATTGGAAGGAAACCCAGTAATGCATATTCAACTCTGCTATTTTAAACAGTTTCAGGCACACAGGATGAAACTCAGATGCTACATGAGTGGTTTGAGCTGGTCCTGGAGAAGAATAAATTAATGCGTTACGAGTCCGAGCTCTTGATTGTGTAAGTAAGGACGAGAATTAGCACAAAAGATGCAGAGGGGAGACAGAAACTTGTACTCATATGACATCTGAACATATTACTATGAGATGGAATTTGGAACTGTCATAGAATGAACATAGCCAGTGTACAGCCTGTTTTGAACACAGATTTTCAGTTGAGACCTCCTTGTCATTCCTTCTCATCGTGGTTTGATTATTTCGGTCCTATAGGATACTTGAAACTGCTACAGCGTATGGATGTGCAGCCTTAATGTAACATGGGTCTAATGAATGCTTGGGCACTTTCCTCCTGTAGAAGAAAAACAGTCTGACAAGTGTACCTCATGAGAGAAAAGATCAAGGAATTCACTCCAGGGATGAAACAAGCGTGTGCACCAAGCCAATAAAAACTGCCTTATGTGCCACTGTTTGCAGTTCATGGAAACAATACTGGCTGTAGCTGCCAGTATGCCACCTCTCTTCCTCTGAAACATGCTCCGCAGACAGGTGTAGGTGGCCCCCAGATATTTTCTTCACTTTTTCTGGGTGATGTGAGAAGGCATTCAGAGCTACAGCAGTCGTTACTCGTTCTGGCAGGGCTCTGTTTATGGGAGGGCTCAGGCGGGTCCAGACTGATGATGTGAGCACCACCGATGTGCGGCTGGTCAAAGCCCTAAGTGTCGCAGTGTAAGAAGGAGCTTAATCCAATACATAAAGCAAAAGGTAGTGTTCATACTTCTGGCATTGCTGTGCACAGGCAATGCTTTTAGCTTTGTCTGCACATGAGGAGAAAACGTTGGATAAACAGAATACACAAAATCTTGGTTGAAATAACATACATATGTCTTTATTTAAAAATCTTATTATTTAACATACTTTTTATTGTACCAGAGCCCAAGAATTAGAATTGGAGGACCACCAAAGCAGGTTGGAACAAAAGCTGAGAGAGAAGATGGCCGTTGATGGTAAGTCATAGACCATGCTGGTATGAGTCCCTACTTGCTCTGAGGAGTGGAGGGGCTGATGCTTTTCCTCCTGTGCTTCTCTGCAAGTGCAGCTCAGCCAGCAAAATCCATCTTGTGAGCACCTTTCATCTGACTTACAGTGAGGACAGCTGAGCTAACTTGACCAGCTTTACACCAAGTTGGGTCAGAAGCACAAGTAGTGCCCTTGATTGTGCTATGCATGCAGCAACACCCAACCGATGTGTGATGATGAGCAGCTATGGAATGTAATTTCTTTAGTCACGTGAGCTCAAGAGGTTATGTTGACTGTAGAACTACTAATTGCCAGAGTATTTTGGAATTGCTTTTATGTACTTGGGGCTACAGTTTGGGTTTGTCCTTTCATTCAGATTTAGAAGAGAGTGTGGAGATGACAAATACAGGCAGATAGGGGAATACATAGCGCTTGAAAACACCAAAATATCCTGTTACGTTCTAAGCAAATGGAATGTAAGAGACTGCAGTTGTCAGTATTTTTTTCTGAAAAACACTTTTCATTTTCTTACAGATTCTGCATTTAGTGATTGGGCTTTTTAAGTTTTATAAGCTAAACTTGAAGTGCAGTGTAAATGTAGTTACCTTGCACTTCACATCATAACACAGCAGCTTCTACCTACCATATAGCACTTAAATACGGTGTAATATTTAAGCAACACTTAAAAATGTTTTTGTATGTAAGTAGCAATCTTACTACCACTTCCACAGCCTAAATTGTTCTAAAAGTTCTACTACATGCTTTAGGGGCCTTAATGGTCAACTTTAAATGGCCTAAATGCAGGAGAAATTTTCCCTGAACTGTAACATGAAAAATATTTACTACTGACTTCATTTTGGGACAACTGTAATATTAATTCAAGTATAACAACAGTTAAAATGCAAAGCATAACAACAGAATGATCTGGATTCTAACCTCTTGTTTCATGATCTTTCAGACAGCCTCAAAGATGAGACAGATCTAAATGAGGAACATGAAATTTTCATTGAGATGATGAAAGTGGTTGAAGAAAGGGACAAACTCGTGTCTGCCTTAGAGGAGCAGAGAGTGAAAGAAAAAGTAGAAGATGAGCACTTTGAAAGCATTATATTATCTAGGCACTGTCAGCTGAATGGGATTTAAACAGCTGTATGCAAACAAACATAATTTCAGCAGTGTTCATAATCGTGGAGGTACTGTCTTCTGAACATGAGGTAACTCAGATTTTAAGTCAGGTTATTTGGGAAAGGTCACTTTGTTATCAAAAGCTTTTAAGCATTTTCCCTGCTCACGCTGGAGTGAGTCACTTCACTGTCAGCTTCAAGAGTCACAAGAGTAAAGATGGGGCTGGATTTACCTGTCTGATGGGCATCATGGTCCATGAAAGGGAAATTGTGGCTCTGATGTTTTCTTGGAATTTTATTTTAATGCTGAGAATAGAGTTCCGAAGAAACATGATGACATCATGTAGTATTTTTGAGATGGCATTATTTTCTATCTGTTTGTCTGATTCTATGTGTGGTTTTGTTAATATTTTGGAATAGCCAAGCCATGATGAATGAGTTAAAGGTCAAAAAGCAAGCATCTCATACAGAAATAAGGTTAGTTTTTATTTCTGGAGGAAAAGTCTTTTGACTAATAACTATGTATAAGCACTCATTAAAATTGTGAAAACAATGCCAGAAAATAATTTTCCAGGTATTTTTAAGTTTTAGAACACTGTGTATTTTTGAACAAGATGATAAAATGATATTAAATCTCTGTATTTTGTAAAACGGTATTTCAAAATAGTAATCCAGACCTACTTCATAAAATACATCACAAATAGTATCATAGGGTTTCATGAGTGGTGTAGCAGTTAAAAAAAAAAAAAAAAAACAACAACAACAAAAAAAACCTCCCTTAGAATAATTCCTCTCAACAGGACTGTAAAAAATACTGAGTTTTGCAATGGCAACGTTGGATAGAACATGTTGTGACGGTATTTAAATTACATTTATATTGTGGCTCAAAAATATATATATGTAGATCTTTTGCTTAAAGGAAGAGTCTGCTATCTTTTTTGTACATGCATGGCACAGCAGATATGCAGAAATTCTCGTTAATATTCAGCATACTTTAAAGTACTTTCATAAATGAGCAATTCTGCAATCTAAGATTGGTAATATTTTCAACTGTACGTATGATGCACTACATTTTCAAAGGAGACTGAAAGATTGTCTCTTCTTGAATATCATTTTACCTCATGCTTTGACTGAGAAGATTTGATGTTCTCATTATTTCTTGAATGGTGCTTATTTGCAAGAGTTGCCTGTCTTACAGCCAAAGCTATAAGCATTGTTGTTACAAAAGATATAAGCTAAAAAACCTCTTGGTAACTGCTTGTAGGGTAACAGACACACTGGATCTTGTCACAATAATTTATGAGTGAACTTCAGTTTTTGCTGTAAGAAATTGAAAATATCCTTTAGAAAAATAAAGATTTTACTATTGATAAATAATATACCTCCACTGGTGCAAGGAATATACAATTGTTCTGCAATATTTATGTATTTATACTTATTTATTAGCTGGTTCAAGGGGGATAAGAGTGTCTCGTTATATTTTACAGTTTGGCTGTTGTCTCCAATTTTCATAACTAAAAGTGTATTTCTAACAGTTATTTATAGGTAAAGGACTGCGTATAGATAGCTTTATCATTTTGGTAATTATTAGTAATCAAGTATAAATTAAGATGTAAATAATATCTCAGTGGGATACCCTTACAACATAACACGTAGGGCTTTAACAATACAATTTCTCTTTCATTTTCGTGGAAAGACATAGCGGGATCCCTGAATGTATCCCGAAATTACCATCAGTCATTTTTTTCTGTCATTCATACGCTGAGCATACCTTGATCTTCAGGTTACGTTTTTATTGAGATGGATTGCAATGACTGATTTTTAAACTATTTAAACAATCTGTTACTTAAGATTGACACAAAGTAGAAGCAGGCAGGAGAGCAATAAATATTTCCATTTTTTCTGTTGAAATCTGCTGGCATTTCCAGTTTTGTGAAGAAAATTTATGGATTTTATCACTGCTCCCAGAAGCCTCATGTAGTCCAATAGAATAATACTGTCTAGATCATCTATTGTTGTTTTCTGTAGAAAACTGAGAGGCATAATGCTTTCAAATGATTTTTTTTTAGAAGTTTTACAACAAACTTATTTTCTTAGCGCTTTGCACAGAAAGGCAATTCAGCACAGAAGCCCTCAGTTTTATCAGTCAAGGAGTGTTTATTCACCTAATTTGTGCTATTTATTCACCTAATCTGTGCTATCTAAAAGTCCACTTGTCCTCCCGTGGCTGCTGTACGAGGAGGAGGAAGAGGAGGGGCAGCCCCAGAGGAACGTGAAGCAGATCTCTGCCAAAGTCCAACCCGCTTGTCCAGGGCAGGTGCTGTGCTCCAAGCTCCCAGGCTCGGGTCACTCTGCAGTGCAGACAGGCCCTGAGACTTCACCTTACAGCAGATGATCATTTGGCCATTGAGTGCTGAGATTAAAGGCAACAGGAGCCGAGAGCCATCAGCATTTTATGGGCCATTCAAACATTCTTTGTGCAAAAGATACTTTTCTGTATGCCATGTGGCCATAACACGCTCCACCCACAACTGCAGGTCCCAGTGTCTGCTCTTGGGTGGAAAAACCCGCCAGGCTACTGCTACCCTGCCTGGTACTGCGTGCCTCACAAGATTAGATTCAAAACTGTGCAAAGTAGAAAAAGAAGAAATTCTTAAGCAATTTAAAGCAAGTCTTCATATTGTGAGAGTAGAGGAGGCAAATGAAAGAAGCTATGTGCACTGTTCACAGGTCAATTTAATGTGGCCATCTTGTATTACAAATGTATTTAAATGTTTGGTTACGTGTGTTCTTGCTGCGTGAGCTTTTCTGTAAATTGACTCACTAACGTATAATGGATTTGTTGATTTATTTTTTTCAGTCCTTGACACTGTCATTGTTGGGTATAATGTAATATGCTGGAATGTATTGCCATGTCTAAACGGACTGGATGTGAGCAATCTTGTATTTGAAGAAATAAAATTGTATGTCACACTCTCAAGTCCCTGAGTCATTTCCATAGTAATTTCTTTCCTCTGGTATCTACAGTGTAATAATGTGTGTCCAGGAAAAGTCTATGGGTAAGAAATTATACCAGTTTCTTAATTCATATCCTGGTAAGTAAATTTCACTGTCTTGCAGTTCGCAGTTGCATTTTACAGTTTAGAAATAATGTCGCATTTAAGCTAGAGGGTACTCAAGTCTAACGTAAGAGGCTGTGAAATCCGTGAGATCAATAACTTCTTTACATTTTTACATAGAAATTCACAACCTAATTTCCTTAGACATGACATACAAACTGTAGCAGCTACCTGAAAACTTGAAGTGTCCCTGCACAGATCACTAAGAATTGGTGATCAAAACCTTAAATGCCGATTTTCAAATTCCGCTAACATTACTTCTATTAGGTCATCTTATTTTGTTGCTTTTTACTAGTGGAGAAGCAAGACAATGTGCTGTTCAAGATGAGAGAAGCAAGATTTGAGCTTACCTTAACATCTGCGCTGCTGTTCCCTGCTCTGTGGCTCTGAACTGCTTGATAGTACCCTCTTCTTCAGATGGCAGATGGACAGCAGCTTCCCTTCAGAGGTCAAGGTAATTTTTGGCACATTTGAGTGGAGGTTTTTCTTCTACTGTCATGTCCTTTTCCTTCCATCTTCTGTGCCTGAGAGGCACAAATGGTGGGTGTTTTTTTGTTTTTTTTTTTCAGATAGAATCTTCTGCTGATTCTAATGAACTACTGGTAGAGATCTGGTGGTTCTGTGTGCCAGCAATGTGCTTGCTGGAATATTCATGTACCAGATGTACAAAATTACAGGCACAAGTGGTGCTTATTAAGAAAAATTCCTGATAGTGACTTTTTCCTAAAACTATCTCAACAACGTCAGATGTAAATGCATATAAACTTGTAAACTTGGCCCTGCACTTACAGATGACTGATTGACAGAACTGCATGTGGCTAATAGCATTAAATACCAGGACAATATTCTCATTTCAGTGAGATTTTTCTTTGAAACTTAAAATAATATCTGTAACTGTTTACAATACATTACTTTTTGTTATGCTTCTAAGTAGGCTCTTTTCTGTTCTGATAACGATTACTGGGGGAAGGGAAGCATGTTCAGCAGTTAACTATGCAGAATTAGCAGTCAGTAGATGGCTGAGGGGAAATATGTAGAAAAATGAGAAGGGTAGACTTCGGTCTAGTTCTGTTCCTCCTGAAGTCAGTGAAGAGATTTGCTGTAAGCAATTACAGCAATAACAGTAGGTCACTGGAACATTTCTGAAAATTCCTCTTCCACTGTTTAAATGACCAAAAATGACCAAAGAGGTAAAAGGCTAGTGTATGCTTAAGAGACAAATGTTGAACTTCAAGACAAGAGAATAATATATTGCAAGGCCTTAANAGTGTTTAATTGATTATTGTTGGCGTTGTTTTTTTTTTTTTTTTTTTTTTTTTGTTTTTTTTTTTTTTTTTTTTTTTTTTTAAATAATAATAACAAGTAGGAGTACTTTGAAAAACCAGAAGGGAAATCAGAGCTGACCTCTGCCCCATGGGTCAGCCATCTCAGATGATACGTGTATGGTATCCTTTCAGCTGCTGCAGTGCTCCTTCTTGTTAGCCTAGCCCATGGTGGGTATATTATGTATCATGTCTCTTCCACCTCAATCAGAAGTGAGATTCTGTTCCTGATCACTCTGAATCCTGTAGTAAAAGAAATAAAAAACAGGTGTGCATGGACAGATATGCAGGTGAATAAGAATGCATTTGAAGTGTGGTGATTTAGCCTTCTTTTACTGCCTGGCAATAGCATAACGTGATGAGGTTACAATTAATTTGAGCTACTGGCTGGCTCATCGGTAAGAACGAGGCGCTGACCGGGAGCACGGCGAGAGCCCTCATGGTCTGCTCCAGGTTTCTGTGTGCCAGATGCAGCAGGGCCAGCCTGAATGGCAGCCTGCTGCTGTTGTGTCCTGTGCGTGGCATCAGGGAGCAAGACTCTGAAAGTGTTCAATCACCAAAAGTGAAGCAGAGCAAAAACCTAGCCAAACGAAAATCCACACCAAATTCATACTACTCTAGCTGTTATTTGTGGTTAAAATACTATTCAAATAAGAGCTAGGCATTTTAAATCAACATTCCTATGTCTGCCATAAACTATATCTTATGCATATCTATAAGGCCCTTTCTGCTAAATCAAGTATTAATTTAAAGTCATATTGCTCTACGTATTCCCAGATCAACAGAGGAAAAAAAGTAGCATATGTAGTTCTAAATTTAAGATACAGAATAAATGGAATGCTGTAACTGTCCCCAAAGAGAGTCACCACAAATGGGAAAACCTTGCAATAATGTTCTACCTGAGCGAGAACTGCAAAAAAGTTCAGAAAGGAAACCATTTAAACAAACAAACAAACAAAACACCACAGTAAATCTGGATCTATCTGATTTTCTGATCCCTTAGCATTATCAAGGCACACAGTATTCATGTTTCCAGATCTGATAAAGTCGATTTTAAGCGTGTTAAATTTCATTTGAAATGTACTTTTTCCATGGGGCTATTAAGTAAGTAGTATTGCATTTGACATCTAATTTACATATGCTGAGTGTAGTGAAATGGGAAAAAGCAAAAGAAAGATGCTACGTCTTTCCAGTTGCTGTGTGTGAGACCTGGCAAACACGAGTCCTGACATTCCCGCATGCTGCAGCCCAGCACTCGCTTCTTTTCATGAGCGTTTGGTTTGCTCTTTCTGACGCAAAATTTAGTGGTACAAATGCAAGAACACTTGCGTTTGCCAAAATGCTTTCTTTTCTGCTGCGTCCACAAAACCCTATATTGACATAAATGTAGTTATTTGGGTCCAAATGAAGGCTTAGTTGAGTTTTTGCTCCATCTGTAAACGCCACAGGTTCACATGCATATAACAAAGGACTTGACATGTTGGTTACTCTTTCTTTTGATAGAATCTTTGATTATATTTTTAAAAATTGTTCAAAATAGTTCATATCCTAATCCATACAGTGTGAGTAGAACTTCTGTAAAAAGAAATAATGCATGAAATTCTGTGAGTGTGCCGCAGACAGCAGCTGAGAGATGCAATTGTTGCTTTGAGGCAGAGAGCAAATGCAAGGAAACGTGAGACCATGGTAGCAGCTTGGGCTCATTCCTGCTTTTAACTCATGGCAGCACGGATGAATAAAGTTTTTCTCCAGGGCATATACTAACTGCATACAAGAAATACTCATTGATGTCTCCTGCTCATCAGCTAACCAATGCTACCAGCTTTTAAAAACACAACAATTATTTGCTGATTTAGAAATATCCTCATAGTAATTTCATTTCACTTATTATGTCTAATGGATAGCGAGATATTTGCATGAAGTGTGTGTGGCTTTTTGCCTGAATTGTTAATTGAGTGATTAAATGGTAAGTGAAAGTAGTGCATCCAGATGACATTAATGCTGTCCTGGGTGCCTCCTGAACAGCCACCAAGCTGCAGCAAATCAGCTGTTTTCAAGAAGCTTCTCTCTTAAGTTATTCATCCGCAAATCAAAGGAGGATTAACACAGGCAATCTGTTGTGCTAACTCACTTTTCTTTCCCACTGTTTTCTACAATGGTCTGACCATAATGGTTACGCTTTTCTGCAGAAATGGACCTCACCATGCTCACTACCTCTGACAACAGTGGGAACCTACAGGCTGCTTTGCAAAATATGCTCGACTGAAATGTATGCGGTAACTTTTAACTCGCATAAAACTATTTAGCAATGCTCAATTACTTAATTAGTTCTTCTCCATCAGTGTTGATCACACGGTGCAGAAACATCTGCCTGCAGCTGTGACCACCCCTTCCAGAGCTGCTGCCTATGAGTGGTTACTGATGAGGAGCCAGGACTGCCTGAGCCCTGGTCCTGGCTGCGAGTACCTGTGTTTACCTTCCAGCACCTGCATCAGCCAGCAGTTCTGTATGTGAGCTCACAGACATGGTGGGAGCATTTGACCGAGCAGCCTGAGCTGGTGCCCAGCTCCTGTGTGAGGCAGCATGCGGACAGGATGGGCTCTGGGGACAGACCCTGCCCCATGCCTCGGTGCACCCCAGCCACCCCAAATGTGTCCCTCAGCTCTGGCAGCAGGGAAGGCAGTGGCACCCCTCCTGAAGGCCCAGCCCAGCTCCTGCTGCCAGGCTTTGCCCTTCCCCAGTGAAATTCGTGCCTCTGCCTGCAGAAAGCTGTGTTTAAGCTGAGGGGTCTCTTCCCTATGGCGGGAAACAGCTTTCCTATGACTCTTCCAGAGCCTGAGAGACCCAACCCGCAGGAAGGTGAGCAAAGGACATGGGGCCAGGGCCTGAAACCCCGAGTGGGACAGGTGAGGGTGGCAGTGGCATGAAGGGGCTCAGCGGGGCCTGGGTCTGAGGGGTCAGTCATTGGGCTGAGTCGTTGGGCTGGCGGGCGGGAGCCATTGGGGTGAGTAGTTCCGCTGAGGGGGGAGCCGTTGGGGTGAGTCGTTGGGCTGAGGAAGCAGCTGTTGAGGTGAAGGGGGGAGCCC